>JAMXBD010003541.1:0-114908 GCA_024138025.1 Combretum micranthum
TGTCTACAATTTATTTATCTTTCATACAATTTATTTACTCATTTGCAATTATTTAATTTCAAGTTGATTTTAAGACTAGTCATTCTAGTCTTAGACTTGTCCTCATCAAGTCAAAAACATTTATCATTCTTTTTTTTTGGGGACTAGTCTTTTCTTAGCCCGGGGTACCTTGATGAAGCTAAGGTCCCAATACTTGATTTACTTTAGCTTTCAAGTTATTAATTTACATTTCTATAGCTTATGATTCATATTCATGCATGAACATAATGTTTTTGTCTCAACAAAAATAAATGAGAAAGTGTTTTCTGAAATTAAAGATTTCTTTCTAAAAGAAATAAATATGGAAAAATGGATTTCTTAAAAAACATGTATGGGAATGATTTTCTTACATAAACAAAAGGTTTTATGAAAACTTATCTTTTATCAAGAAGTAGAAATTCTTTTGGAAACATTACAAATGTCATTTTGCTACTTTTGAAATCCAAGTTTAGAAAATAAAACCACACTTTAGGAAATTAAAGTAATTACAAGAGATTTCATTTAGAAATAGAATATTCATCTTAATAACTAAAAGATCTTTCAAAAGTAAAATAGAATCTCAAATTCAAAGACTTTTAAAAACCTTACTTTTTAAGTTGAGACAACTTCATTTACTTCATACATTTGTTATGAGTCATTACATATATATATACCTTTCAAAAGTTTACAAAATAATTGAAATATTTATCTTTTCAAAATGAGCTTTGTTTACAAGAAGGAAAACAAGTGTTTGCAAATTCGTGGCAAATCTGGACGCTGTCTTTTCGGAACCCAAACGACTTAGTTTTATGGAAATAAGCTTAGAAATGCGTAGATCTTTTCGAGTAGGTAGAAAACGATATATATACGCGAAATTCCGAGTTAAAATGAGCAAGTTATGGCCATTTTAAGTTGGAATTTCCCCTTATACGATTTTACCACGATTTTAAGAAAAGATTAGAATCTTCAAGGATAGAATTTCATGAAATACTCATTTTGGGTATTCTTCTTGATTAGATAATCACGAGGAGGATTTTGTATCCCGAGGATTACTACGATTAAGTGGAATTTCCGAACGACCCATCCAATTCAAGAAAGGTGTCACCATGGCCGAGTGAGTTACTTCCCGTTAATTTTCTCATACTCTTGATTGTGCTTGTAAAATTAGTTGCACTAGAATCTAAGCAAAAATAAAAAGAAGTGTATGATAATATGTTGAAAGGATACTAAGTATATCGAAACCGATTTGATTGTAATAAAGTTGTATATATTAATGTCTTGAATTGTTTGAAATTGGTTGATCACTTGAAAGAAGTTAAATGTAACTACTAGACTTTAATTAAAGAAATTATTCATGCACTTCATATGTTGAGTCACATTGCATTCACTACTATACAATTGGTGGGACAAGTGTATAATAGTGGTGGTAGACATAACCGGTATATCATGTAAGTGGCGAGTAGGAGCCGGTAAAACTACAAAATTGGTGGCTAGTAGGAGCCTGTAATAACTACATGTTTTGATGGCGTATAGGAGCCGGTAAGATCTATAAAAGTGTTTTTAAAAGTTGTGGCTGTAATTGGCCTGAATACCCAACCCCGAATGAAGGGCGTAAATTCATTCAACATATGATTCCCGGAAAGTCATATGTCTTGTATGCTCACGTGGTTGTTGCATTTCATACGTTTGAATAATAAACTTGATTGATAATTTACTTCGAGTATGAATTTTGGGATTTACTCACTAAGCCCATAAGCTTACACCCCTATAGATATTTGTATTCTCAGGAACCCATTTTTTGCCCGAGGTCTTCAGTACCCGTATACGTTTTATGTTGAAGCTTTTGGAGGAAATCTACTCGAAGACTTAGATTAGAATTCCTTTGAAATTTAATTTTGGATTATGAAGTTATCTCGATCCTTGGAATTAGCGGGGGTATGCCCCTAAGAAATTATGTAACAGACCTTTGGTTATTTATGATATGATATATTTATTTCTGGATTCTTGTATGTTTATCTTTACTTGCTTAAACTATGCTTCCCAAAAGCGTCTCCTATTACCGTGTTAGACGCCTTACATATAATACTAAGGCTTTCGCATGACTAAGGTAGCCATTCTTAAGCCTTGATATTATATGTGGCGGACTGCCACGTTTAGGGTACCCTTCGGGGCGTGACAGTTTAAGTTGGTATCAGAGCAACAAGTTTATAGAAATAAAGGTAATAGGAATAAATCTAGAATAGAAAAAGATAGATATTTTACGAAAGGACTTAGATAGAATTAGATGAGTCTAGAAATTCTCAAAAAGGAGAATTTATGACCTCCCTTGTCCTTTAAGTTTACCCTTGGAGAAGTTAGGTTAAGGCCCAATGTTTGAATTCAAAAAGAAGAAACCCTTGTGGATTACCGATTAAAAGTAGGAAGCCCCTGTAAGGAGTTTTCCCTATTAGACAGACTTAGAAGTTTCTTACGATATGGAATGTCTTACGTACCATTACAACCCTATGCTCCAAAAAGCTACGTTCATTTTCCGAAATAATAGATGTTTAGTTTTCCCGATTTTCGAGTTTGGAATTCCATAGGACGATTATATATCTATGCCCACGATGAGCCAAGATCATGGACGAGATAAGGATATTTCCAACCAACTAAAAGCCAGTCAAGATTTCAAATGGCCTGATGAGAATATCCCGAATCGAAGACGATCTCGTGTAAGAAACCTGATCGAGAAAGAAGTGACAAGTATCCGATGAGGAGCATGCAGCGCAGACGAAGTTTGATCAACGGAGCCAAGCGTCTAGAAATCAACCCTCCCGCAAAGGAAAAAGAATGATGGACCGAAGCAACTTGAAGCTGTTCGTAACTAAGATGGCTAAGAACGACTTCTAGACCCAAACCGTAATGCAGAAAAGATCAAAGAAAGAAGGAAGGATCCACATGAGCAATCCCATGTGTCCAACAAGAATTGTAACCAGATCGACTTAGGATATAGGATCGATTAGTAGTTTAATTTATGTTTTCGAAAAAGTGTTTAATATTTGTTGTATTTTGAATTTCTTTTACCTTGATTTCTTTATAAGATTTTATTCCCTTCTATACTTTTAATTAAATATTTTGGTTTAAACAAATTTCATCTCTTGATTTAGTTGCTTAAATTTCTCTTGTGTGATATTTCCCTTTATATGTTTATTTCTTTGAAAATTTCCGCAATTTCCGTAACTTAGTATGTAAAAGACTTAATAATCTAGTATTTACGTAAACGATTAAAACACCGACCTAGAAGGGGACAACCAAGGATGAGGCAGGCATCAAATAACCCGCCTGAAGAAGTTAACCAACCAGAAGTCCCCTGTGGCTCCTGCCCCAGACCAGCAAGGCAATCTCCAAGCCACTCTGGGTCAATTAACACAGCTTCTTAATGTGTTAGTTCAACAACAACAGAGGAATATGCCACCTCCCGCACCAGCACAAGCACCACCCCAGCAAGCACACCCAAGCATCTGTACATGGACCAGCAGCACCTGATGCTCAATCACATACAGCACCCCTGCCGCCTCCGCCACCCTCGACCATACAGAACTTCACTCCCAGATTTTATCAAAAGTAACCGTTACTTTGACGGAGCTTTTGGGAAACCGATGAGGCTGAAGATTGGCTCGCGCAGATAGAACGGTCTTTTGCCGCCTATGAAGTTCCTTATCATCTTCGAATAAGCTATGGTACTTATATGTTGAGGTTCAACGCCCGCATCTGGTGGGAGTCCAAGAGTAGGGAATTGCCGCCACCCATCACCTGGGACATGTTTCGGAATGAGTTTCTGGAAAATTATTTCCCTGGAAGTTTAAGAGTAAGGTATAGTGCGGATTTCTTGCACATATCCCAGAGAGGAAAATCCATAGAACAATATGAGACGGAATTAGCCGACTCCTGCAGTATGCTCCGGATTCTTATAAGTATGAGGAGCTGAAACGACAAGTGTTCCTGAATGGGTTAGGAGGACTTAAGGATGCGATTAGAAGAGTTTGACATCCGCACCTTCAGGGAATTGGTTGAAAGAGCAAGAATTGTTGAAGGGGCCAAGAAAAGGAAAGCTGGGACTTCTGAGAAGAAAGTACATGTGTTTGGAAGGAAATTTCAACCAGGAACAAGCTCCAATTTCCCTTCTAAGAGGTTTAAACCAATTAGCAACTTTAAGGGAAATTTTAGTGGACAGAAGGATAATTCCAAGATAACAGCAAATTGTTGGAAATGCAAAGGAGCGCATTACCCGAAGAGATGCCCCCTTCTCCAGAACAAGTGTTATTTCTGTGGTGACCCGAGCCATAAGATTCCTGATTGCCCAAAGAAAGCTTCTACGACTTGTTTCGTATGCAAGCAATTGGGACATTTTGCTAACGAGTGTCCCCAAAGGAATCTCCAGCAAACCGACCTGTTGGATCCTCAGGAGGACTTGCCCCAACAAGGAGTGGGAATGGAAGCGGAAGTCGCTCGGCATCATCTATGCATGGGCTGAGAATTTATAACCTTGAAGGGCAATGGGTCTGCGAGGAGGATGCCGAAGAAGGAGTAGAGTTGGCTGCCCTGGACCATGGAGAGGAGTATGACTATAGCTTGGTTACAGGTTAGCCTCAACCTTTAAAATATATGTCTGTTTTGATATCTGTTGAGTATAAAGTTATGATGTATGTTGGAAATAATAGATATCTAGGAAACCTTTTTAAGGACAATAAGACTAGTAACACGCGTCTTGAACGCAGGAACCATACAAATAGGGGACCTAACCGCTTATACCCTCTTCGATACCGGTGCAACACATTCCTTTTGCCACTAGTGTAGCCTTGAAGACCGGTTTACCTATCACCACAATCACAACAAGTTTTCGTATAAAAACCCCCACCGGTAGTGTGGTGACTACCAAAGAAGTAATAAGGAATTGCCCCATGAAGATACAAGGCCATGAAGCAACTACCGATCTTATAGTAATAGAAATCAGCAAGTACGAAGTGATTCTCGGAATGAGTTGGTTGTCCATGGTGGAAGCAAAGGTAGATTGTAGAAATAAAAAGGTGGAATTCATGGGACAAGATGGAAAGAAAGCTACGTTTTTGGGAGAATCCGCAACTTCTAAAATTTGGAGTTAAGTTCGTTCGAAGTAATTGAAGAGGTTGAGGAAGGAGTTGAAAGTTATGTGGGAAGTACGGAGGAGGATAAGGAAAGACCCAACATTGACGACATCCCCATCGTTAATGAATTCTCTGATGTTTTTCCAGAAGAATTGCCTGGGTTACCCCCAAAACGAGAAATCGATTTTGAGATCGATTTGATGCCAAAGACAGAACCTATATCCAAGGCACCTACCGAATGGCACCTGTTGAGCTCAAGGAACTTAAGAAGCAATTACAAGAATTGCTTGACCAAGGATTTATTAGACCAAGTGTCTCGCCTTGGGGAGCTCCGGTATTATTCGTGAAGAAGAAAGATGGATCGATGAGGTTGTGTATTGACTATCGAGAACTCAATAAGGTCACTATCAAGAATAGGTATCCATTGCCAAGGATTGACGATCTCTTTGACCAACTACAAGGAGCAAGTGTATTCTCACGCATTGATTTGAGATCTGGATACCACCAGCTGAGGATAAAACAAGGAAGAATACATAAATTTGGATAAGCTACAATGCTGGAAATGTAAGGGACAGCATTACCCTATATGGTGTCCACGACTTCAATCCAAGTGTTACCTCTGTGGGGACCCCAGTCACAAAGTTGAGAATTGTCCCAAAAAGACAACCAATGTATGCTCTCTTTGCACAAAAGCGGGACATTTAGCTAAAACATGCCCTGAACGGATAATCTGCATGTTGCTTCGCTGGATCTACCTAAGAAGAAGAGGAAGAGATATAACAGGAATAAAAGCAACAAAGGAAAAAGAAATCGACGTTCTTCAAGGACATCTACATCTAGAAATCTAGTCCACAACCCTCACACATATGGAATGTATGAAGGAGCTAGTGATGAGGAGCTGGAGTCCTTCGCCATGGAAGAAAGCAAGGATCAAAGATGCAACTCGATACCAGGTTAGTGCTATACCCTTAGAATGCCGCATATTCTTTCCTGTCAATAGACTCAAAGAGATAGGTTGTTAGAAATACCTTCAGATTACATGCTAGACTAAAAATAGGAAAGCCTGAGACCACTAAAAGTTAGAATAAGCCAATAATGGAAACTAAAACAAAAACTCGATTAATTTAATGAATTCCAAGACACTCCAAATACGACTTCTTGTAAATAAAGAACTTTGAAAGATCGAAAATCTACGATGGTCGTTACATTAAAATTTCAAAAAAAAAAAATCAAATCTCAATTACCAAACTCCGTAAGATCTTCACAAGTAATAAGTATACAATAAAGCAATGAGATTTTTGATTTCAACCCCATCAAGATGATCACGATGATAAGAGTTTAAAACAACGATGACTTTAATTGTTTAAGGAAATATGAATCATAAAGCACAATATCGTATATACAGCTACATAAGAATGGAGAAGCGAATCCACAACCTTCGTTGGTCAAAGTAATCAAGTCATGAAATGTCGTGTCGTCGTGGGTCGTCTAGTGTCGGTCAAGTCGTGTTGTCTGTGGTCTCGAGTCAAGTCCGTGTCGTTTTCCAAAAGAGTCGTGTAAGTGAAGGTTGGAATCGCTAAGCCAAATTATTAATTTGTATGTGCTATATTCCGTAAAATACCTCTCATACAAAATTTAAAAATGATGCAAACCAAAGCACAAAACGATGATAGAAATATAACTCAAAATTCATAATCTTTTCTTGACAAACGGTGTACACGTAACAAGTTTTGCGGACAAAACTTTCTTTAAGGTGGGGAGGATGTAAGCCCCGGAAAATTCCAGTAAATAATTCCAAGATGAACTTTGAAAATAAACCCTAAAAATCACTCCAAATTAAAACCGAACTTCGAACGAGTCCTAATATATAAAACGAAAGTAAACTCATTTCTTGAGAAAATCTAAAAATAAAAAAAAGGACTACTGATGTGCTCTGATAAGTAATGAATTTTAAAGCATTTTCTAGCAAGCGCACTAGGTCTTCTATTGTAATATAGCATGAATAAGTGTCGATCCCACAAGGATTTACTAACTACTAGACAATTATCAACTAATGCTAATATCTAGGCAATTGATGATTAAGTTAAACTAACTTATCTAATTAATTATCTATATGAAATGCAATGAGCTTTTAAAGAGAGGGATATGGTGAAAAGTGTGGGAAGGAGTAGAATCCACTTTAAACTATTGCTAATCAACTTGAACTCATGTTATAATGATAATTAGATTCATGAATATTCATAAGAAATTATCAAGATTTAAAAACAAAGTTTGAAAACCTTTTAAACCACAAAACAATTCAATAACTTCCGTTAAATAAATCATTAGTGGAATCAAAATTACAATTATAAATCTCCCGATTCTATAATTGACTAATACTTTATATTAAAATCTCCTAATTCCTTAGTGAGAAATCATAAACATTGCATTAATATTCATGGACAATTTCTAAACTAGATTAAACTACGCCGCTTCCGCAATTGCAATTTAATCTTAATTTATGAATTCATGTGAACACTAATTTCCCTTCCGAGTTATTAGAATTCTTATACACCAAAACATGATAATCAGAATTCAATATGAATATTTCATGATTCTAAATATCTTATAACATAGATTCAAAAATCATCTTAGCATGTTTAAAGTTTCATCAACTTCCCACAAAAAGAATTTAGCTACTCATGGATGATGATTCAACAATCAAATAAGAAATTGCAAATGATTTCATTATGATCAGAATATTCAAGTATATGAATTGCATAAAAAGAATAAGATTAGAAATCACCAATTCAAAATACTAAAGCTTCACTTGCAAATCTTGTATAACTTCAAATCTCTTCAAAATCTCTTATGAAATGCCTATTCTAAATATTCTAAAGCTACTTGAGTACTAGATATTTGGTTGCTTGGATGATTCTGAGAATGAGGGAAGACCCCCTATTTATAGGAAAAATTTCGAAAAACATTTAATGAGCTTTGCTGTTTCTCAATGTACGCCGGCCGTTATGGATCCTACGCCGGCGGCTTACAGGCGGCGTATCTTCAAATTGTCCTTGCGCAGGCAGTGCACTGGCAGCCTTCAATATCTGTTACAATGTAGGCCGCTTCAACGCCGGCGGCTTTGAACGTAGATCTAGCCGGCGTATGTAGTCAGAAATGAAGCGTTGGGCAGATTTATAACGAACGCCGTCCAAGGCCGGCGGCTTTGACACCGGCGTAGGCATTCCAACAGATGTGTTGCTTCATTTTCCTTCAAGTGTTGGATCTTCATGTCTCTTCAATTCTTCCATGTACACTGCCTCAAGGCCGGCGGCTTTCATGCCGGCTTAAATGAAACTCCTTCAAAGCTGGTGATTTTCAGTTCTGGGCTGCCGGCCTTCATTTACGCTGGCTTCTTCATCTTCTACGCCGGCAGCTTTGAGGCGGCTTTGAATGTTGTTTAACTTGTACTGGGCAAAGCTGGCTGTGCTGCAACGGCCTTGGATTTTACGCCGTCTAAAAGCCGGCGGCTTTCAATGATGAATTGCCGGCCTTGACTTCAATTTTTCCTCTTTTCAATTCAAATTCACTTGTTTTGATTTCTTTATCCAAATTAGTCCTGAAACATAAAATTTAATCAAAACAAATATCCATTCTAGCTCAATTGATTATCAAGATTTGTACAAAATATGATCTTATCAATTCCCCCACACTTGAACTTTTGCTTGTCCTCAAGCAAAATGAAGAATAATATGAAATCTCTTTTCAGATAGTACAATTTTCCTGTTTAAATCTCAACTTCTTTAACTTGATTCTCTTGTATCTACAGCTCTAACCATACAATTCCTTGCAATTAGAGTACTATAATCAAAATTTAGGAGTTAATCCAAACAAAACAAGTTTTAATCTCAACTTTTAACAAAAGAACTTTCAATTCAAAAGCAAATACTTAATCCACTAAGGAAAAATACTCATTTAAACTTCATTGGATTTCTAGCTTATATATTTCTAAGTAACACAAAATGAAAGCATGTGGTATCTACTTTTTCCTTAGAATTTCTCCTTCTTTATTATAAGTCTCCTTCCTTTGCATATTTTGCATTCATTTTTCTTTTTCTTTCTCAAGCATTTATTTTCTTTTTGGGAGGTTTTTGCCTCCATCTTTTTGTTTTTCAAAGCTCATGAATTGAACTTTTGCCATTCTTCCCTTCTCGTTATAGTGAGTTCATTGAGTCGGCACATCCCAGGCTCATCACCTAAGTGACCAGGTTTCAAAATACCCCTAAGAACTCTTCCTCACTTTAACATTCAAGTTCAGATACTCATAACTCAATATTTCAAGTCAGAGGAGTAGTGGCTATGCTTGCTTCTTTCTTTTTGAATGCAATACAATATCAAAGACTTATTTTTATAAAGGATCACTAAGTTTAAAAGTTTCTTCTACCTCTTTCACCAAGTGTTAAAATTCAAAGAATATATACAAATTAAAATTTCCAAGAAGTAGACCTGTTTATTTTTCAACAAAAGGACTCGACCAGCTCTTAAATTTCCAATTCCAAAGTTAAAAATAAAGTAAACTTGTTCCTTAAGGATTTCACAACTTAATTTTAACTTAGTAAACCAATCACAATAGCAGGTGAGTAAGACTTTCACAAGTCAATTTCATTGATTTTCATTCTTTGCTTTGTACTATCTCCATTTTCAAGAGATTTTTGAAAAAATTTTGGCAGAATTTCCTCATGATTTGCTTTCAAACCAAAAATACAAGGTGAAGATTTTTCAATATAAACAACAGCAAACAGATCATATTCAACACTTCAGCACTTCATGTAATTCTATTCCTTCCCCCACACTTCAATTAAACAGTGACCTCACTGTTTTTCAGCAAATAAAACAGAGGAAAGAAATAAGAAATGAATTGGATACTTCCCTGAAGTCAGTTGATTCATAATCATCAAAATTTGGCATCGCAAGAGATTTGCTTTGCTCGATTCCTGTAATCACTACAAAGAAAACAAAAAAAAAAAAAACAAAACAAAAAAAAATAAAAGCAGAAAAATAAGAAATGAGTTCACCCACAGGAACTTGGGTACTCAATAAATATACAGGCCAATAATATAGATATCAAATAAAAGCAAATAAGAGCTAGCAGGGTCTCTAGCTCTCTGGCCCCGGGCTCTGTCTGCTGCTGCCCTCCGGTGTGTGTCTCGCAGTGTCTCCGGGGCTGACCATCTGTGTATGCTCTGAACTGAGCCTATCTGAGTGATGAGACTCAGATGAAGTCTGATAGGTCATGCCAGCCCCCGTCTCTGGGCTAATGCAGCAGATGGCCGTCTTCAGCGCATCAAAGATAGTCTTTCTGAATTTCTTGTTCTTCTTTCTCTCCCTTTCTTGACTATCTCTGAGCTCCTGACTCTGACGCTTCAGCTCTTCAACATCCAGCCTAAGCTGGTCCATACCGTATGTGATGAAGCGTCTGTAGGAGGAGGTGGAGCAGATGTAGATGGCATCTCAAATGGAACGTCTCCAGGAAAAATATCCTGGAACTCAACCTCCTCCATACCGGTGGCTGTGCTGGCCTGGGGTTTTTCAGCAATCCCCAGCCTCTAAATGGTGCAGATGTGATCTCTTGCATTCATACACCTCATCATCCTGTGGAGGCTCAAAAAGATTCATCCCCTTCAATAGCCGAGTGATGTAGCCTCCACAACCCACACCTCGGGTCCTCGTATCCTCAGCCTGCCGGTATATAAAATTTGCTACCTCCACCCCGAGATCAATCCTGTAACCTCTAATAAGGCTAAACAGGTAGAACATATCAAATGTAGTCACCTTGCTGTGACTTGTCTTTTTGTTACTCAGGGTGTGTGCAATAATGTGATGGAGGAGCTTGTGCTCAACGGCACTGAATGACGTGGCCAGCGATTTTGATGGGACAAAGTGCTCATTTGATCCAGGACCAACTAGGTGGGCCCAGTAAGCCTCCTGTCATATCCTCTGGCCAACTGTTTGGCAAAGTCCGTTCTCTTCTTCACTGTCATACAGTCCCATAAGGTGGCCTATCTGCTTCAATTTTACTTCCCGTATCTGTCCATAGGCCTGGAACTGGAAGGTGGACTCCTCACGGTCTGGAATATTTTTGACCGTGGACAAGAATTCTATCGTCAGATTCTTGTATGCAGGCTCCTGAAGGTCAAATAATCTCAGCCACGCTGGATCTTGAATAATCCCTCGAATTTTGTCTACCATATCATACTGATCCAGCAAGCACCAGTCTAAATACTGGATGTTGATAAAGTCGTTCTTGACCAGCCTTCTCTTTCTATCCTTCGCATATTGCTGACTGGACAGCAGATTTCGGGTCTCTGAACCCGATGTAGAAGCATCCGTTCTGGTCGTTTTTGTTTTGGGGCCATTCCTGCAAATAATTTGAATTCAATTAGTATTAAGGAATGCAAAATTTCAATTAATTACTAATTTATGCCTATAACATGAGCTAAAACAGTTTTAAAAATAATAGGCATATAATTAGAGAAGCTATTGATCATGAACTTGTATGTACACTTGCAAAATAAAATCAAAGCTGGCAGCTTACGCTTGCCAGCTTAGAATTGAACGTTGGAATTTTCAAATTTTCAAACTGATATTTTGTTCAAAAATTTTTCTTTAAAGTTCCAAAACATTTTTATACAGATTGTGTATCAAAATTGAGTACAAATTCAATTCCAAGTTCAATTCTAACAAATTTTAACACAATGCAAGTATTGGAGCTGCTAATCTAACAGTAAAACAATCTAATCCAACAGCTATAACTTCAATTGCAACAATCCCCAATTTCGAAATTTCGAACATCCTCCATCTCAAGAACCCTAATTTTACAATCTAACACATTTCATGGATCGACATAGCACAAATTGGAATAACCGAAATCCACTTTCAAAACATTAGCAATATCATCTCAGCAATCATTTTCATTATCAACCGAAAGCTATATCCATGATAAAAATTTCAAACCCATTTTGACAAATTAATCTCAACAATGCATACAGACGGATTTGAAATAAAACAACAAGTGTAAAGGATGATTACTTACTTGATATAGGGATTAAACACCACGAGATGATGACCAAGAGATAGAAATTGTTGATTGAGAGTGATTGAGAGAATGTGAATGATGAAGTGAATGAAAGAAGAGAGAGATTCGTACCTGTTTTTAAGTCTGCACATGTACGCCGGCATTTCTGCAATGTACGCCGGCGGCTTTAAGCCAGTGTAAGTGAAAAAATTACATACCGAGAGGTCAAAGCTGGCCGCTTATCGATTTACGCTGCCGGCCTAAACGGATACGCCGGCAAAAGCTGGCGGCTTTGAATCCCAGATGCCGGCCTTCATCGGGAAATTTCAGAATTCAAGAAATCTGCAATATACGCCGGCCTTAAGCCGGCGGCCTTCACCTTCCCTTGCCAGCGTAAATCTTGTACTCCAACGCCGGCATATAAGCCGGCGGCCTAGACCTTCCCTAGCCGGCCTAAATCTTGTGTTCATACGCTGGCAGAAAGCCGGCGGCCTTCAACTCTCCACTGCCGGCCTCTTTTGCGGTGCTCACCTACTCCTTTACGCCGGCAGTAAGCCGGCGGCTTTGGGCCGGCCTTCCTTGTTTTCTCAGAGCTTGCTCAAGGCTGGCAGCTCTGAGCCGGCCTTCAACCTTTTGAATTTTTTTTTTTTTTTAATACTAGATATCCTGCCACACTAATAGCTAAGTTAGTAAAAACAAACAAATAAAAATTACTCTAAAATTAGACATGGGTTGCCTCCCAAGAAGCGCTTAGTTTAAAGTCGCTTAGCCCGACTTTCCTGACCTGATCATGGTTCTTTAAGATTGATGACAGTAGTAGTACTGTCAAGATTTTCCCCCTCAAAATAATGCTTGAGCAGTTGTCCATTCACTTTAAAAGTTCGATCATCCTCAGTTTTTAATTCAACCGCTCCATATGGAAAAACTTTTGCTATCTCAAACGGTCCCGACCATCTTGACCGTAATTTTCCAGGAAACAACTTCAAACGAGAATTGTAAAGTAAAACTTTTTGTCCAGGAAAGAATTCTCGTTTGATGATGTTCCTATCATGCCATTTCTTTGCTCGTTCCTTATAGATACGAGCGCTTTCAAATGCCTCATTTCTCCATTCTTCCAGTTGATTCAATTGGAGCAATCTCTTTTACCTGCAGCTTTTTCATCAAAGTTAAGGAATTTTATAGCCCAAAATGCCTTGTGCTCAAGTTCTACAGGAAGATGACATGATTTACCAAAAACAAGCATGTATGGGGACATTCCAATAGGGGTTTTAAAAGCAGTTCTGTAAGCCCATAATGCATCATCTAATTTTGAAGACCAATCTTTTCTTGATGCATTAACTGTTTTTTCCAAAATTCTTTTTATCTCCCTATTAGAAACTTCAACTTGCCCACTTGTTTGTGGATGATAGGGGGTAGTCACTTTATGTGTAACACCGTATTTTGCCAAAAGTTTTTCAAATTGCCTGTTACAAAAATGAGACCCCCCATCACTAATTATAGCTCTGGGCACACCAAATCTGGTAAAAATATTCTTTTTCAAAAATTTCAAAACTACTCGGGCATCATTTGTTTGTAAAGCAACAGCCTCCACCCATTTTGAAACATAATCTACTGCCACAAGTATGTATTTATTTGAAAAAGATGAGGGAAAAGGACCCATAAAGTCAATCCCCCAAACATCGAAAAGCTCAATTACCAGAATATTGTTTTGTGGTAATTCATGTCGTTTAGAAATGTTACCTGTCCTTTGACATTGAGCACATGACATAATGAAATTCCTGCAGTCACGAAACAAGTTAGGCCAATAAAATCCAGATGACAATACTTTTGCTGCAGTCCTTTGAACACCAAAGTGTCCTCCTGCTTCCCTTGAATGACAGTGTTCTAAAATGCTAAGCTGATCAGATTCAGGCACACATCTTCTAATTATTTGGTCAGCACATTTTTTAAACAGATATGGTTCATCCCAAAAATAGTATTTTACATCATGCAAAAACTTTTTCTTTTGAGGATATGATAAACCATATGGGATAATCTTACTAACCAAATAATTCACAATATCAGCATACCATGGCAAATCAAGAATCTCTACTGCATGCAACTGTTCATCAGGGAACTTCTCATTAATAGGAATGTCGAGACTATCAGATTCAAGTCTAGACAAATGGTCAGCAATAACATTTTCAGTTCCCTTTTTATCTTTAATTTCAAGATCAAATTCTTGCAGTAATAAAACCCATCTAATCAACCTAGGTTTTGCATCAGCTTTAGCAAACAAATACTTGAGAGCTGCATGGTCAGTATGTATACTACAACTTTAGAACCTATCAATAAGGCCTAAATTTATCACATGCAAAGATAACAGCTAAAAGTTCTTTCTCAGTAGTAGCATAATTTCTCTGGGCCTCATTCAGTGTTCTACTTGCATAGTATATAACATGAAAGATCTTACCTCGTCTCTGACCAAGTACCGCTCCAACTGCAAAGTCGCTGGCATCACACATGAGTTCGAAAGGAAGCTCCCAGTCTGGCGCAATGATCACTGGTGTGGAAATGAGCTTTTCCTTTAATAAATTGAATGCCTGCATACATTTCTCATCAAAATTGAACACGCATCTTTTTCCAGAAGATTGCAAAGAGGTCTCGAAATTTTGGAGAAGTCCTTGATGAATCGTCTGTAGAAGCCAGCATGTCCAAGAAAACTTCTGACTCCTTTAACAGTCGTGGGTGGTGGTAACTTCTCAATAATCTCCACTTTGGCTTTATCCACTTCAATTCCTCTCGCAGAAATTTTGTGACCCAACACTATCCCTTCTCTAACCATGAAGTGGCATTTTTCCCAATTCAGGATCAGATTGGTATCTTTGCATCTTTGTAGAACCGAGGCTAAATTCTCAAGACATAGATCGAATGACTTTCCAAAGACTGAAAAATCATCCATGAAGATCTCGATAAAATTCTCAAGCATATCTGAGAATATAGCCATCATACACCTCTGAAATGTAGCAGGTGCATTGCAAAGTCCAAAAGGCATTCTCCTAAAAGCAAATGTGCCATAAGGACAAGTGAATGTTGTTTTCTCTTGATCATCGGGTGCAATAGAGATCTGATTGTATCCAGAATATCCCATCAAGAAAACTAATTAATCATGCCCTGCAAGTTTCTCCAACATCTGATCAATGAAGGGAAGTGGAAAGTGATCCTTTCGAGTGGCATCGTTCAACTTCTGTAATCAATACAAACTCTCCACCCAGTCACAGTACGAGTAGGAATCAATTCATTTTGCTCATTCTTCACTACAGTCATACCACCTTTCTTTGGCACTACTTGAACCGGACTAACCCATTTACTATCAGAGATAGGATAGATGATACCTGCGTCAAGCAGCTTCAAAACTTCTTTCTTGACAACTTCTTTAAGTGTCGGGTTGAGTCTCCTTTGTGGTTGAACTGTAGGTTTACACTCGGCTTCCATAAGAATTTTGTGAGTGCAAATGGTAGGGCTAATACCCTTGATATCAGCAATGGTCCATCCGATTGCTTCCTTGTGCTTTTTCAACACATCAATCAACTGTTGTTCTTGTGTATCTGTCAATGCAGATGAAATGATAATTGGCAAAGTATCGCCAATTCCAAGAAAAGCATACTTCAGATGGTCAGGAAGTGGTTTAGTTCCAAGGTTGGTGGCTGCATTAAAGATGGAACTTGCTTTTGCTCATTTGTACCCAAAGATTCATAATATCTGGTTTTGATCATTGGTACATCTTCCATTGTCTCATCTTCCTCTTCATCATCACTCCAATTGTCCACGTCTCTTAAGACAGACTCCATAGTCTCCACACCAGTTTGTTCCTCAAGTGACTCAGAAACCAGCTCATCTATGGTATTGATAGTGTAACAGGCATTGGCATCATCAAATTTCTTCATTGCCTCATAGACATTGAAAGTAACCTGTTCGTCCATCACTCGTAATGTAAGTTGCCCTTGTTCCACATCAATCAGTGCTTTTCCTGTTGCAAGGAACGGTCTGCCCAAGATCATGGGAACTTCCCTATCTTCATCCATGTCAAGCACTACAAAATCCACAGGAAAAAAGAATTTGTCAACTTTTACTAGGACATTCTACAATACCCCTAGGGTATTTTACACTTCTATCAGCAAGTTGTAAAGTTACATGTGTATCTTTGCAATCTCCTAATCCTAGTTTTTGAAATATAGATGAAGGCATAAGTTAATACTTGCACCAGAATCAATTAAAACTTTATCAAAATAGCAATCACCAATGGTGCAAGGAACAGTAAAACTTCCCTGATCTCGGAGCTTAGTGGGCAGACTGGTTGTTTGTTTCTGAAGGATCATGGAACATTCCCAGTGAGTATCACATTTCCATCAATCTTCCTCTTGTTAGACAGCAATTCCTTGATGAATTTGGCATAGGAAGGCATTCCTTGAATTACTTCTAAGAATGGAATGTTGATGTGCAGCTTTTTGAAAACATCCAGGAATTTTGAAAATTGCTCATCAAGCTTTTGTTGCTTTAATCTTCCTGGAAAAGGAACGGGAGGAACATATGATTTCACCTCAGGTGGTTTTTGAATAGTTTCCTCCATCTTTCGTTTCCCTTTGTTGTTTTGTGGGAATTTCCTCTTCATCTTTAGTAGTTTCCTCAACTGGAGCAATCTCCTTTCCACTTCTCAATGTGATTGCATTTACAGTCTTGGGATTCTCCTCCGTGTTGCTTGGTAAAGACCCGGATGGTCTATTACTCACTTGCTGTGCAAGTTGATGGAGTTTCCCTTGCAAATCTTGAATGATTGCATTCTGATTGTTGAGTGAATTTGTTGTGGTAACAATGAAATCCCTCAGTAATGCATCAGTGGATGTTTGAATTTGCTGTTGAGGTGGAGCATTTCTCACATATCCTTGTCCTTGAAAACCAGGTGGTGGCTTTAGAACATTGGCATCATTCCGATATGAAAGATTTGGATGATTTCGCATATTCGGATGATATGTGTTTCCAAAATTGCCTTTTTGGAAATTTCCCACATAATTGAGCTGCTCGTCATTTGAAGATGATCCATGTGGACACTCAAAAGAGGAGTGTGGTCCTGAGCAAATCTCACAACAAAACACTTGTTTTTTTGATTGGAAGTATTTGTAGTTGTGAGTTTACTTACTTGAGTGATGAGAGTAGCCATTTGAGCTTTGAGTTGTGAGATATCTTCTTTATCTTCCAATGATGCTACTTTAGACCTTGTTCTTTCACAACTCCAATTATGAGCAGCAGAAGCTAATTCTTCAATAATCTCACTAGCTTCCTCATATGTCTTCCCCATCAGTGATCCGCCCGATGTAGCATCTACTAATGACCTTAAAGCTTCATCAAGACTGAGGTAGAAATTCTCAATTAGTAGATTATCGGGTAAACCATGGTGTGGACACTTTCTGACCGCCTCTTTGAATCTTTCCCAAGCATCATATAATGATTCTCCAGGGAATTTGGTGAAGTTGGAAATTTCATTTCTTAATCTGGCGGTTCTTGCTGGAGGGAAAAATCTCTTTAAAACTTCTTTGTCAGATCAGCCCATGTGGTGATTGAATCTGGAGGTTGGGAGTTGTACCATGCCAAAGCTTTATCCCTAAGAGAGAAAGGGAAAAGCTGAAGTCGGATGACTTCGTTTCTTACACCATTGAGTTTGACAGTGTTGGTGTATTGAAGAAATTTAGCAATGTGTTCATCTGGCGTCTCATTTGGATATCCTCCAAATTGATGTGATTCAACCATTTGAATTAGGGACGGTTTAAGCTCAAAATTGTTTGCCTCCACAGTGGGCATTCGTATGGCGGGATCTTGAATTGTAGGCACCGTATAGTCTCGAATTGCCCTTGGAGCAGCTGGTTGCAATTGGTTGTTGTTATCTTGATTTTCGGCCATTGCTCCTCTTCTTTGGTTCCTTCTTCTCTGTTGTCGCAGGGTTCTTTCGATTTCTGGATCTAAAGGTAGAATTTCAGCACTTCTACTTCTTCGCATATAACCTGCAAAGAGAAAAGGAAAAATTTCAAACTAAATTTAAACCTAAACTACTAGCAAAGCTGAAGTTAGTCTAATATTAATAAATCCCCGGCAACGGCGCCAGAAAACTTGATGTGCTTGATAAGTATTGAATTTTAAAGCATATTTCTAGCAAGCGCACTAGGTCTTCTATTGTAATATAGCATGAATAAAGTGTCGATCCCACAAGGATTTACTAACTACTAGACAATTATCAACTAATACTAATATCTAGGCAATTGATTTTTTAATATGATTAAGTTAAACTAATTATCTATATTATCTATATGCAATGAGCTTTTAAAGAGAGGGATATGATGAAAAGTGTGGGAAGGATAGAATCCACTTTAAACTATTGCTAATCAACTTGAACTCATGTTATAATGATAATTAGATTCATGAACATTCATAAGAAATTATCAAGATTTAAAAACAAAGTTTGAAAACCTTTTAAACCACAAAACAATTCAATAACTTCCGTTAAATAAATCATTAGTGGAATCAAAATTACAATTATAAATCTCCCGATTCTATAATTGACTAATACTTTATATTAAAATCTCCTAATTCCTTAGTGAGAAATCAACATAAAACATTGCATTAATATTCATGGATAATTTCTAAACTAGATTAAACTACGCCGCTTCCGCAATTGCAATTTAATCTAATTTATGAATTCATGTGAACACTAATTTCCCTTCCGAGTTATTAGAATTCTTATACACCAAAACAGATGAATAATCAGAATTCAATATGAATATTTCATGATTCTAAATATCTCATAACATAGATTCAAAAATCATCTTAGCATGTTTAAAGCTTCATCAACTTCCCACAAAAAGAATTTAGCTACTCATGGATGATGATTCAACAATCAAATAAGAAATTGCAAATGATTTCATTATGATCAGAATATTCAAGTATATGAATTGCATAAAAAGAATAAGATTAGAAATCACCAATTCAAAATACTAAAGCTTCACTTGCAAATCTTGTATAACTTCAAATCTCTTCAAAATCTCTTATGAAATGCCTATTCTAAATATTCTAAAGCTACTTGAGTACTAGATATTTGGTTGCTTGGATGATTCTGAGAATGAGGGGAAGACCCCCTATTTATAGGAAAAATTTCGTAAAAAACATTTAATGAGCTTTGCTGTTTCTCAATGTACGCCGGCCGTTATGGATCCTACGCCGGCGGCTTACAGGCGGCGTATCTTCAAATTGTCCCTTGCGCAGGCAGTGCACTGGCAGCCTTCAATATCTGTTACAACGTAGGCCGCTTCAACGCCGGCGGCTTTGAACGTAGATCTAGCCGGCGTATGTAGTCAGAAATGAAGCGTTGGGCAGATTTATAACGAACGCCGTCCAAGGCCGGCGGCTTTGACACCGGCGTAGGCATTCCAACAGATGTGTTGCTTCATTTTCCTTCAAGTGTTGGATAGCTTCATGTCTCTTCAATTCTTCCATGTACGCTGCCTCAAGGCCGGCGGCTTTCATGCCGGCTTATAATGTAACTCTTCAAAGCTGGTGATTTTTCAGTTCTGGGCTGCCGGCCTTCATTTACGCTGGCTTCTTCATCTTCTACGCCGGCAGCTTTGAGGCGGCTTTGAATGTTGTTTAACTTGTGCTGGGCAAAGCTGGCTGTGCTGCAACGGCCTTGGATTTTACGCCGTCTAAAAGCCGGCGGCTTTCAATGTGAATTGCCGGCCTTGACTTCAATTTTTCCTCTTTTCAATTCAAATTCACTTGTTTTGATTTCTTTATCCAAATTAGTCCTGAAACATAAAATTTAATCAAAACAAATATCCATTTTAGCTCAATTGAACATCAAGATTTGTATAAAATATGATCTTATCAGAGATATGAGTATCCGAGCTGCTCATATCAACCCCCTGAGCGTCGTGATGCGTTACTCAGGATCCCCTAGTATTACGGGCTAGGCCGGAAGGTGGGGCTGCCTAGTCTGTATGAACAGTAGGGACCACTCAGGGAAGCGGACGTAATACTAGATCCTTGTTGTCCAGAGTTTGAATACTCCCGTGTTGTCTTACTAACTAAATACTTATTAACGAACAAGTGATTGTTGCATAGTGCATTTAGCCTAAGAATGTGTGATCCACTTCGCATTTTGTATTCGTTACTTGTGTACTGGGCCTTTGGCTCATATTTTATCTATTTCAGGTGATGATTCCGATGAGTTCTATACGAGTATGGGGTACGGAACCGACTTTGAAGATTTTCTTGATGGGTTGGAGGATTAGAGATGACCATGGACTCAATGGACCTTATGAATGTAATAGATTGGATGAGATTCATTTTGGGTTGATAGTGTAACTATAGTATTAGTTAGGTCATGTTTTGAGGATTTTGGGTTAAGGCTTGTAAGAAGCCTTTGGATGTAATATTATATATGTATATGTGTATTTAGCTAATTAGAATTTTAGTTGTTTCCTTTACCAAAATGTGTGGTAGTGTTCTTTACTTAAGTTTAAAAAAAAAATTTATGTCTCCCATTGTATAATTATTTATGGAATTAGATAAACAATTACTCAAACAATTCCTTTAGCCAACCTTACATATAATCTTAGGGGTTATATGTGGTTGGGGAACCGTTATCTCCTATTTCAATATAGGGGTGATAGCGGGTCCTTACATCATCAATAAATGTTACAAAATAAAGAGCACCACCTACCAATCTGTCTTTCATATAACGTACATCTGTATGAACCAAATCCATTATATAAGATTTCCTAATGGGTGGATTTCCTTGAAATGCAACTCTATGTTGTTTACTAGTAAGACAATCATTGTAGGTTTTCAAAGTAGCACCTTTTACATGAGGCATAAGTTGTCTCTTAATAAATGTTTAGAGCCCTTTCATGACCAAGCTGCTTATGTCAAAGCTCCATTGAAGTGTCATAAATCAAATTCACATCTCCTTTACTTAGCTTTGCTAACATTAAATAAAAAGTGTTATTCTTCTTTCCTTTTGCTACTATGAGAGAACCATTGGTGAGCTTCCATTTTCCTTCACTAAAGTGACTATTATATCCTTCATCATTAAGTTTTCCTGTAGATATAAGGTTTATGCAAATATATGGAACATGCCTGACATCTCTAGGAATGAGCCTGCAACTAGTGTTATTCTCTAAAACAATATTTCCAATGCCAACAATTTTTTATGTCTCATTCTTTCCCATCCTAACATTGCCATAATCACTAGCAATATAGGTTGAGAAGAATTCATCATGTGCAATCACATGAAAGGAGACACCATAATTAATAACCTAGTCACTATCATGACCTACAAGGCTAACACAATCGTCATCCTAAGTAACAACAATCTCATCATCTGCTATTGTAACAATTGTGTCTTTACTTTTTATTCACCTTTACCTTTACCCTGCTCTCTCTTTCAAAGTCTACATTTTCTCTTGAAATGCCCTAGCTTGTCACAGTAAAAGCATTTGATATTTTTCCTTCTTGATTTAGATCTTCCCCTAGATTTATCACATCTATCATATTTATCATTTAAGCCTCTGTTCCTGCTTTTACCATACCTTTCTTACTTGTCAGTAACAAGTGCTTGAGTCTCAGAATTTATAACCAAGATCTTTCCTTCAAGCTCTTCATTCATCGAGCTGTCTTTCACCATTGCAATAGTAAGCTTTCCTTCTAGAGCATAATTGCTAATAGACACCACAAGTGTCTCCAAGCTTTCTAGTAATGAACTCAACAACAAAAGTGTCTGTATCTCATCATCAAGCATAAGCTTCATAGTAGATAACTGATTCACCAAGCCTTAGAAATCATTTTATTGCTCAGTCATATTGGATGCATGTTTATACTTCAGATTTACCACTCTCCTAATCAATAAAGTTTTATTCAAGGTAGTTTTCCTCTCATACATGGACTCTAATTTCTTTCATAAAATATCAACTCTGGTTTCCTAGGTAATATGATTACACATTGTGATCAACCCATTGTCGAATATAATCAATAGTTTTTCTATACATGATTACCCAATTTTCATCAAATTTATCTATTGGCTTCACATTATCACCGCCCAAAGGCAAATATGGATATTTACAATATAACAGATCTTCCATCATAGACTTCTAGATAGAATAATTTGATGGATTCAATTCAATCATCGTACTTGATGATTCTGCCATGCTTACAATTCAAATAACAAAACCCGAGTTTTCTTTTTCAACCTGGCTCTAATACCACTTGTTAGGAAAAATCTCCAATAACCTAGAAATGATCAAGATGATTTTTCCTGTTGCCTATAGTGATCACAACACAATAAACAAAAAATTAAAAATTAAAAGGATACCAGGATTTAATGTGGAAAATCCCAGTTGGGGAAAAACCATGGGATTACCGCACAAATTCTTCCACTATTAATAATAATGAAATTCAATCCATTGTCGGATGTAACTGATAGTTTTGGGCTATAGATGGTGTCAAGTCTATTTGTGTATTCCTTCATAAGGCCTATTTCGAGAATTTCTCCCCGTCCTCTCTTAACAATTGGTATAAGAGCCGATAGTTCGGCTGTGAAACTCCATGGTTAGCCTTCCATGTGGAAAGAAGAGCTTTGTGGAGTGACTAGTATGTGAAACCCTTCATGTATGGTGAGTAGGTGGGGAGTGGACCACTCACAAAGTGGGTTTATAGAGTCAGTTTGACAATCTTTTATTGAGGGGGAGTATGACCAACCCCACTGTAGAGACTCACACTAAAAGGGAAGATTTTCTAAGGTGTAAGTGTGAGGTTGGAAAAATCCCACATGGGAAATATGAGACTTATGTGAGAGGTTTATAAGATGGAAGACCCATTAACCTAACATCTTAAAGTTTTTGGTTATAGATGGTGTCAAGCCCATTTGTGTATTCCTTCATAAAGCTCATTTGAAGAATTTCTTCCATTAAAGGCTTCCTCCTATCCTAACACCATGTAATATATAAAATTACCTTATTTTCATATATTTACAGTAAACAACATATGGAAAAGAATTTTAAAAATAAATTGGTAATATCACAAGTTTTACAAAATGTTGAATATTTTTATGTAAAAGTTGAAACTTGTAACAAATACCTATAAAATCTATCTAAGAGATATTAAACAATATTGTAGAACTCGCAGAAAATTTGAAAATTATGGTAAATTAAAGGTCCATTTGTTTCATCTGTTTCTGGTCATTTTGGCATCTTATTTTTATCTTTTTCAAACAAATATTTGTCAAGAAACAAATATAAATGAAAAAATAGACACTTTTACTTATAAACAGATGTGATACATATAAGATATAGATAAGATACATATAAAAATAAGACAATCTAAACAGACCCCACATCTATTACCCCTCTAAATTTTGTAAAAAAACATAGATACTTGCTTTTTTAAAGTATGACACTTCACCCCCTACTTTTGTTTACATAAATGCTTATATGACATTAATTGTCACGTTCCAAATCATAATTAATAATAGTCTACAGTAATTGCCAAATGTTTATGGTAATTCAATGGGTTTAAACTATAATCAAATGGTAATCATAGGCCTCCAAAACAGTAACCAACACTCAAAAGATACATACCATGTTGGTTGATCCTTGGTTATTGATCACTTACAGATATGATAATAAACATGGTAGGGTGGTGCTCAGTCAGTGGCAAGGATCCTACAGTATACATAACAAAGAACAATCAAATATTTATTAATATGAATATGATATTAAACAAAATGTCATCTACACAATGTTAACTTATCCATTTTGAGATTAGAGAAATTGATCCCACTCTAATTTGAGTTTCGATGAGTTTGGCCCAAAATGTCTTTCACTAAATCCAGGAATATTCAATGGACCAATGTCCTCCTAAAAACTATCTTGGACTTTCCGCTAATAGCTTTTAGCTTTTATTTTGACCTCCTTTCATGTTACTTAGTTCAATAAAGGTAAAAGAAGAAACTCATTTGATTTCTTACCTTGATGGCTGATATTTAGTGGAAGCAGGAATGCGAAATGTGGTGTGTGACCAATTATTAGTCGAATATATTCTTAATGGTTTGTTGAATTTTAGGTGATCAAATAGATAATTCCAATCCATACAAATTAGATATTACAATTCATCAATGAAAACAAGCACGCATGAGGCTTCATTGCCTATAAACACAAGTGCTATACTAAGAGATAGGTCTAAGATTATAAAGTAGGGAGGCTAAAATAAGATCATTAAAATCACTAATTCCATAAAATTATTATATAAAGAAAAAAATTTACAATCTTTATTTATCAAATTAAATTTATATGTATTAAATTCTAACCCATCTTGTAAAATTCATTTATGACTAAACCTAGGTCAATTCATCATTTGTTCATAAATAAGTTGTATGCGAAAGAAAATAAAAGTTATAAACGATTAGATTAAAACAAAAAAAATAAAGAAAGGACAAGAAAAAGACACAATATCACCATAACTATACTATAAAAACAAATTATATAATAAAAAGGTCACAAATTTAGTACAATATATATCTTTACTATATAGTTATGAAAATTTTATTATTTTTATTAATTAAAAGTTTTTTATTGTTTTGTTAGAAACTCTAAAGATGGAATATACTTTATGTGATTAATATTAGTAGTAAATGAGTTGTTATAGAAAAATTAAAATATGATCATTAAGGGTTAAATATGGATCACAAAGGAAAAAAAAGTTCTAAACAGCTATGTAATAACATTAATTGCAAATTGAGATAATAATTCAGTGATTTCAGGAAGTTAATATGGCAAAAGGGCAAAAATAATTAAATTGATTTAAATAGAAAAGAAAATTATAAGATCAACTAATCAAGGATCTTGAAGATAACTACCTATAAAGAACAATTAACTTTTTTAATGTTATTTGAATATAGATGGGATTGTAGACCTTAGAGAAGAAGGCTACTTTCATAACACAATGGCAAAAAAATGAATAAAGATTGCTCAGATTCCATTATCCCAACAACGTATAAATCTAGGCTTTGTGTACTTCTTTCCATCGGGCTAAGGAAGGCATGAGCCTTTTGGGTCCCCCTATTAGTCCATCTATAGGTATACTGCCTTAAAGATCCTTAGGTAAGAGAGAGGTAAAGTTAGGCAAACTTACTAGTGAAGTGATTGGTATTGATTCCTTTGGAAGTTGCAAAGTGATTGCTTAAAGAAAATTTTTTACATAAGTTAGGGTTTAGATATCAAGAGTTTGATAGGTAAGTTTAGCTTTATCAATTATTGTAGAAAATGTGACATTTAAGTTCTAAATTTAAAATGGATTGTTGATTATTATTAATGTGGTAGAATAGTAAGTTTAGATGGTATAATGGTTATATAGCTTAAGGACTTCAAAGAATTTATAAAAGTATAATAAATATTGTATGAAATCGATTAAAAATATAGGGAAATATTGAAAATTAGAAAGTTTTCCATATTGATAGAATAATTATAGTGTAGTCGTGATACAATATGTTTACAAATTTTTAAAAGCATTTGAGTGGTTTTAACTAATTAATAATGTGACAATATTTTAGCATAATAACAACTACAGTTGTGGAAATTATTAAAAATATCATACAAGCAAGGTAGAATCGATAAAAATTATATGTTGTATATAATATTATTACATATTTACTATAAAAATTTCTACTCCAAAAAACATGACTTGAACACCAAAATAATTTCCACTAGAAATTGGATGTCCTATACCAAAACCACCACTCGACAGCTTCCTTCCACCACCAAGGATTGTCGGACAACTTCTTCTCTCTCCTAGACCTTCACAACTTGAGTGACTAAATTTTAAAGTGAATATTTGTGTGTTGTGAAATTTTGAAGATTTGGGGCACTATTTATTAGCTGGAATTTAGGATTTTTTTTTTTCCCTCCTTCTAGGTTGCAGTAAAAATTACCAAAAATTTACTACATATTTGATACCTATTAACACGTATGTAACTTTTCCAAAATATTTCGACACTTGAGTTAATTTTCATGAATTTTGCATGCATAATAGCACCTAATTTGGAAATTTCTAGGTAATTTCCTCTGCTCAAAATTGAATTCAATATTATTCGTTTTTTTTTCCTAAATTTTCTAGTTTAGATTGAATATTATGTCCTTGTTTGATACTTTTCCCACATTTTTAGAGAATTTTACACTTTTTTTCTTAAAACAAATAACTATTGTGAATTTCCCCAAATTTTCAAAATTTAAGTTCTAATTTTTTAGGTGTTTTTAGAGTATAGTGCTTTTTTCTCCCTTTTTTGGTGCTTTTTAAGTTAATTTAGAGATTTTATGTTAATTAAAGGGGTATTTTGGTAATTTCATTTGATTAATTTGACTTTAATTACTAAAACACCTTTCAAATATATTACTATTAACTTTATTTTGACTATTATTTACTAATTACAAGTTATTATTTGCTATTTTTTATTTACAATTTATTATTTTACTTTTTATCCTTCATTTTATTTGTATCTTCTTTTTGCAAAATTTTTGTTTTATAATATATTTATGCTAGTTTATTAATGTCACTTTTCACATTTTTAAATTAATTTCTAGCTCGTTACTTAGTTTTCTTGATATCTATAGTAATAATTTAAGGTTTAGTGATTCTAAGATTTCTAGTTATAGTGATCATTTTCTCAATTTAGATTTGTCACCTAAGTGCCTGTATAACTATTCCTTAATTTAGGGCGAGTGCTGATCTGACACCTTATTAATATATTACTTAAGGTTAGTGATATTATGACACCTTATTACCATTTGAATTATGAAAGTTTAAGGTTGGTAATGGCTTAACACCTTATGGCTAGTTCAATTAATCTTTCTTAATTTAAGGGTGGTGTGGATTCGACACCTAATTGATATTACCACTAACCCTACTATCGCGTTTTAGTTTAGGGTAAGTGTCAATCTAACACTTAATTGCAAGTTAGGGTATCACATTAATGACGACATGCCATCACCTTATGATCACCATATCAACATTATGGATTATTTATTTTTAAATGTTATGATTATATATATGTATATTATGTTAATTAGAACCATAAAAGATTAAAATAAATTCATAAAAAATAAAAAATAAACTAAAATTTTGATTTTAAAAAAAGAATTGCACAAACATGAAACATTTATTGTATATAAACTACTCAAATTGATTATAAAAAATTTTAAAAATAAAATAGAAATCACATGGTTTTCTTCATAATTTTAATTAGTTTTCTTAATTTTCATAAATACTTTGTATGATGAAACACATGAGATAACAATATTGAGTTTATATATCCACAAAAAAAACAAATGAGGATGATGTGCTGATATTGCCTTGCTTTCATTCAACATTCTTTCATGGGTGAACTTTAGACTAGTATGAGTAATGTTGCATGGCTAATTCGTTGGTATAGCTAGGCTCCTACAAACATAGAAAAGCAGTAAGAGGCATGTTGGGGGATTGCCTAGGGCGGCCACTCCGATACTTTAGTTAGTTCGTGGATCTCCTTTTCTCCCAAGAGTCTTCACTTATGTGAAGGAAAGATGGCTCTCCCTTTCCCCTAGGAGGAAGGGTTATTTATAGTTTTAAGCTCATACTAGAATGGGATCTACCGTATCTTTTCTATTAAAGCGAATCACCACTTGGTAGCTAACTTAGCACCTAAGGTGAAGGGGGTGCCTAAG
The DNA here is from genome assembly GCA_024138025.1 of Combretum micranthum. Lineage (NCBI taxonomy): Eukaryota > Viridiplantae > Streptophyta > Magnoliopsida > Myrtales > Combretaceae > Combretum > Combretum micranthum. The sequence goes on from JAMXBD010003541.1 coordinate 27,969, forward strand.
CTAGAGAGTTGTGACTGCATGGAGTGTAGCCGAGATGATGATCTCCTCCCTAATCTCGAGGTAGGACATGGGTATGTTGTAGCTTCCCAGTCTAGGTGACTGGTTAGAGATCGGCTTTGGGTAAACTTAGACTTATAAAGGTAGATTGTAGGCAAGTTTAAGAAAAGACCTTCGAGGTTGAGCTTGCATGAGGGTCTCCTACTGATCTCTTTGTAGGCTAGCGTAGGTCGCATTTCGAATTTCTTAGGGTTGAGGTGTCCTCAAGTGTGGATCCTTTTTGGACCGGCAAGGCTAGTAACTTATCGAACATCTAGGCCCATTTGTGGTATAATTAGGCCGGTGGGATGAGGCCTATATTTTACCATCAACTCTTTTCCCCCCTACTCTCATTGTGCTAAGATGAGGAGAGTAAGCTATTTGGCCTCAACTCGTGAGGTAAGCTTCAAAGGTCGAAGCTCTATCGTTTGAGCTACATCCCTTTAAGAACTAGTGTTGCCATAAATCTTAACCTTGTGGGGTTTATTAAGGAAGCTTCATGGGATTCCCAAGAGACGTGACCAGCTTCATGTTAGTCATGATGACAATTTTAGATATCCAGGCAGCATTAGTGGGCCCGAGGCATCTGGATTGCACTGTTCTCGAGTGTTAGATAGTATGTAATCTCTTCATTTTCCTCTCCCCACTCCTCTTATATACATGTGCATTCCTTCTTGTGGGAGGGTTATCCTCATAAAGAAAACTCCATCGTCTCATATCTACAAAAGAGAATTCTTCGGGCGTTCTATCATTTGATTAATCCAAGAAAAGATGTCAAGCTCAAGTAACTCGAACACCTAAACCTTCTCTTATGATTTGAAAGGCACACTTCAGCGAGTTGCGGATGAGGTAGGAAAAGATGAAGGCGATGCAAGCATAAGTTTAGCGTATCCAAGATCAGGCGGGAAGAAAAGGTTGGCAAGTGGAGGTTTTTCATGAGCGGCTGCGAAGAAAGAGATGGAGAAATCAGCCTGATGCTAGCTAAGGAGCGGGCCATCGTAGATTCAAGGTTGTATGATGAGCTAGCAGAGAAAGTTTACAAGTTCTTGGTAAGGAGATGTTGTCCCCTTAAATACTCAGGCAACGGATGGTTCCGGTTCATATGGGATTGGGAGTAAAATTACATAAAAGTACCTGTAGGAGATTTGTTAAGGAGGGATGTAGGAGGCTCTAGGAAAGTGGCAAGCCACGGTGCCTTTGCTTTCTAACCGGGTTTACCTCCTCAGTGGGTGAAGGTTTGCCCTTTATAAGATGGCATTTAAGTTTGGTCTGAAGATGCCTTTCTCCCCATTCTAGAAGGTGTGTTTCAAGTACCGTGGTATATCCTAATGGCTTTTAAGGTCATCTTCTTAGGCATCTGTGTGCAACCTAATCCTACCTTATTTATAAGGTACTAGTGGTACAAGAGGTCTAAATTTGGGTGGTAGTATCTCACTAAGCGGGTGAAGAGTTTAATAAGCTCTTGGTAGGCTTACTAGCTCGAACATGGGAGATTGGAAGGAGGCGTTCTGGGTGGTGAAACTGAAGAAAGGTGCTTGGATTGATTTTTGGGTGGACTGGTGTAAGCCTATATGAGGTCACAAGTGCCCAAAGTTGAGGCCATATGAGCTAGGGGGCTAGGGGCTAGAGGTATAGATAAGCTCATAGAGGAGCAAGGTGGAAGACCTTTTGATGCTGAGTTGGTGGTGAAAAGATTTTTGAAAGGGCTACCATTCATATGGGCGAGGAGAACTTGGTTCCCCAAGGTGTGGGTTATTTTTGTGGATATGGCCTCTCTTTCCCTCTTCCCTCTTCGGAGCTATCAATTCGAGCTCTCATGGGGAAAGTATTACCTAGTAGTTTATATTTTGTATTTTTATTTCTTGTGGGTGCGCTCAACTTGGTGGGGTTTTGAATTTCTATTATTGATGTTGTTTTTTTTTTTTTTTTGTGCTCTTGCAAATGTGCCAATGAGGATGATCAACATTATCAAGTTTCTTCTACGATCTTCAACTAAGAAAAGAAGGAAAGCCACAACTAAGAGAAAGGTGCCTATGAAGAAGTAGGATGTCAATGGCGAATAGCAAGGTCAGCGTGCTTCTGTTGTCCAGGAGGTCTGGGTTATGTTGTTGCCTAGCCCTCAAGGGCATGAGCAACACAATGAGGAAGCTCCTAATGTTGATCTTAGTGTACTGCTCGTCCATGCTTTACCATGCTCTTAGTCACCCAAGGTGTAGAGTCTGCCTCTACATTCTCCTATCACTATTTCCCTTATCGAGCGAGGTTCTCCCAGGGTTGAGGCTATTGAGAGTACTAGTAACCTTGTTAGGTCAATTAATACTAGGGGTTAGCCTATTGGAGCTAATGTTGGGGCATTAATTGATGCCATGGAGGGTAGAGTTCTCAACTTGAGTGATGTGGCTATCGATTGGGGGATGTTTAGGGATATTATTAAAATTGAGGATAAGGGTAGGGTGAAGATGCTGTTAAGTGAGCTGAGATCTAGGGATTAAGTGATGGGCTTCTCGACTTGCAAGCTGTACAAGGTGCTTTTCTTTCTTTTTCTCTCACTTTCTTCCTTTTTTTTTTATTTGTCTCGATGCCCTTTTTCTGTATCCTACTATCATGCTTTCTGAAGTGGCCAGATATATGAGGTTAAACTTGGGAACTATATGTTGATCGTTTCTTGTACCGTTTTTTTGTGATTAGTTGTTGTTTTAACTGACTGTGTGTATTTTATAGGGCAAGGAAGAGTTGGGGAGGGTAAGGTCCTAGATTATCGAGCTAGATCGGGTGGTTTCTGTGGAATGGAAGGAAAAAGTCTAGTTTTATAATGAAGCCATGGAATTGATGGAGAAGAAGGAGAAGATAATGAATGACACAGAGTTGATGTCCCTACGTTGTCACATGAGGTTGCTAAGGCTAAGTTAGTGTAGATCCAGTTGCAGAATAATGTTAGCGATCTTAAGGGGAAGTAGAGCGGTACTAAGTAAGAGCGAGATTTGGCTCATCAGGTAGAGGAGGTAACTTCTAGCTTCAATGTATTGAAGAAGAGTGATAAGGCACTGGAGTAGGAGTAACATTCGCTTAAGGTTGGTTAGTTTCCTTTAAGGTTTTATTCCTTCTTGTCCTCATTATTCCTTATGCTTTTACTTTGTTTTTTCTTTGTAGGCTCAAGTAGCTAAGTTGGTAAGTGGGCAAGTCAATCTTGAGGTGACCAAGAAGTGCATGTTGTCTAAGCTCTTCAAGAGTCCTGAATGAAAAGAGCTCCATCAAAGGAATGCAAAGGAGAGTGCCAAAGTTGTTTGTAATGATGTGCTCGAGTGGTATCATGATCTCGATGTTAGCTTCTCGGTTGTTTTCTTGGGTGAAGTTATCGATATGGTTAGTAAAGAAGGCGAGGAATAAGAGGACAAAGATGGTCACGACTGGAGCATTGCTAAGGTCGGTGATAGTAATGTGTGGGGAGGTGTTGTTGCTGAAGAAGGCGATGCCCTAGATATAGCCCAAGGGGTTAACCAGCAAGCTCCCGGAGTCATTGTTCTTGAGGCTACACAAGTGCCCTAGCCTAGTATTAAGTGTCAAGCCATGGCTGTTGGTGGTGCCTATGCTGGAGGTGGTGATGTTCCTGCTATTTGTCAACCTGTGATGAGTGAGGAGATTTTTGTTGAGTTTCGAACTTATTAAGTTTTTTTTTTTTTTTTTTGTCTATTTGATATTATGCGAGCTATGTTGAAGGCTCATTTATAGTAGCGGTGGTTTTCCTTTCAATAGCTCCAAATGTAAAACTTTCATTTAATGAACTTGCTTGTCATTGTTCCTGAGTACATTAGTTTCTCTTTTTCAATTTATTTTGCTGCATGAGCTAGGTCTCTTTTTGTTTTCTCTTTATGGGTGTAATATATTGTTTCTATTGTTAGAAATTCTACTAAGTGTTTATAGATTAGTGATGCTCTTTAAAGATCATGTCAGGGCTGGGTAGACCCAATATGCCGTATCAAGGTTGCTCTTTGTTCACCTTATCCTTAATGTGTGGTCCTTTAGCGATGATTTTGGATTGGTACTTTGACAGTGGCAGTCTCTCAATAGGCTATGGGTAGGTGATGATGCCAGGTTGTAGGTAGATCTGTGCATGCATGGGGATTTTCTTTTTCGAAGTTCGTATGTTCCCAACATCCGATCAGACAGTTGGGGTGAGTCATACTCAAGATTTGATCGCATTAAACATTGATTTTGGTGTGATCCACTTCCACCTACAAATAGTTTTATTGACCAAGATAGTTTGTCACATTTCAACTCTGGTCTTTGTTTCCTACTTTCCTTTGTGTGAAATCCTCTCTTTTATTCTATTATATTTGACAATTGATCGAATCATATCGTTGCTCTTTGTCAATATCCTTTAGATAGAAAGGTCAAGCCCTTTGGGGTTGTGGCTGGGAGTTTATTGCTTTACCATCCTTATTTAGTGGAGTTAGAGGCTTTATAGTCCATGTTTACGTAAGTCCATCACCGAGGTTAGGCAATTGGGTTAGGCGTGTTATCTAAGTTTCGGTCCTATTTACCTGCTCTCTTACTAGACCTAAGCCTATGTTTCTCTTTTGGGGTCCTTAGTTCGAGGACGTTTAGCTTCTATCTCTGCTGATAGAGCCATGGTGACTACAGTGATGTGTTCAGGGGCTGCTAGGGCCAATCCCTCTTTTATAGCTCGGTCTCCTGATGGATTATTCACGGCTGAGGTTGTCGAGGGTCCCTCTAACTCTTTTTCCTACTTCCAAGCTACATTCCTTCTGCCATTTTTAGGGTTAGTGGGGTGGAAAAAGGCCAGATGCTTAGAGGTCGTGTAACTAGTGGCATCATGTTTGGACATTTCTTATTAAAGATCACCCATTAGTTGATTCTCGAAGTGGGATTCCTATTTGAATAGTGCACTGCCATCTTATTTATTTGAGGTCATGGTGTTACCCAGGCGTTTTGTTGTCTTTATGCAACTTGTTGACTTTGACCATCGGGGGGAAGCAAGAGCTCTAGTAGATTTGCACTCAAGGTGACCTAGTTGGGTTGTATCCATCTTGAACCCACATTTTTCAGTTAGAAGTGCTTTTATTGATGAGGTTGTGGAGGAAGTTGAATACTTCTAATTTGAGGTTCAAGTCCCTTTCTGGAGTTTTCAGTTTGAAGTTCAAATATCTCTGGAGATTCTTACACTTGTAGAAACTTCATCTTGTATTTCTTTGGCTAGGATGCTAGTAAAAACTAATCTGGCTAAGATGGCAGTCAAAACTACTGTAATTGCCTTTATTTAATAGAGTTCACATTTCCTTTTTCCATTAACTTCTCTCTCTCTCTTTTTTAAATATTTTTTGTTAAGCATTATGAGTTCTTCTTCATTGTTTTAACAGGGGAGTTACACTTAAGAGGAAGTTGCTCGAGTTGTTAAGGGGAGTTGCCTTCAAGAGGGAGTTCCCTAAGCTCTTGAGGGGAGTTATCTTTAAGAGAAAGTTACCTGAGCTCTCGAGGGAAGTTTCCCTTAAGAGGGAGTTACTCAGACTTTAGCTCTTAAGGGGAGTTACCCTTAAGAGGAAGATACCCGGGCTTTTTCAACATAAGAGGGTAGAGTTCTTTAAACTCCCGAGACCTTTGCTTAGCCCCATCCTTTTTTTTTTTTTGTGAGATCTTAGTAGATTGCCATCGAATTTTCATTTCATTTATAACCTCTTTCATGTATTTACAAGATTATATTTTGAGCTTTTACATGTGTGTGGCAAAAGTAAGTTGCATCTATTCGAAGAACTTCCTTAAGTTATTGGCATTCCAAGTCATGGGGATGAGTTTGCTTTCAAAAGTAGCAAGCTTGCATGCTCCATTTCCTAAGGCTTCTTTTACTTTAATGGGGTCTTCCCAATTCAGAGCAAGCTTTCCATGGGCTTCTTCCACCCTTATTGCCTCTAATTTTCTATAGACGACGTCATTGGGGAGGAAAACGTTGTGCTTGATCTTTTTGTTGTAGTACCTAGCTGTCCTTTGCTGGTAAGTTGCCAAACTCTTGCTCACCATGTCTCGAGTTTCTTCTATGGTATTTAGCTTAGCTTTGAGGCCTACCTTGTTAATGAGCTCATCATAGGAATGGAATCGCATGTTTAGTAGCTCAAGCTCAATAGGTAGAACGGCATTAGATGTGAAAGCCATTTGAAAAGCGTTTTATCATGCCTTAAAATGGGGTTTAGTGGAATTAACCTAGAGTTATCAGACCATGTGTGCACTCGTAATATAAGATCTATTTTGCAAGTCAAAGGATGCAAAACTCTATCTAATAATTGCTATATAAATTTTAATTATGTAAATACATATTGATAACTAGGAAATATGATTTCCTACTATCCACCATAACTGTAGAGAATTAGTATCCTCCACCAAATAGTAAAACAGGATAGATAACCTACATATTACAAAATCTCAAAATATTATGCAATTAATCTAATTTATATTCTAAATTTATCTTACATAACAAAAAATTTAAACTCCTACGCTATTTATATAATTTGCATTCTAAATTCATATTCCATGGAATCCACTGAAGAAGAGCTCTCTTCACACATTCCTACCCCATTCTTGGTATGAGTTATTCCTACACAAACACTATAAGGATGTGAGCTAATCTACAACTCAGCAAGTAACAAGACCAATCATGTATCAAACACTTACATGCAAGTATGATTAACAAACATATGTAATACAACACTTAATCATATGAGACATGCACACTTTGGATGGTCATAATCCAACCAATGGAGATTTACACCCTGTCTTGGGGAACAAAGGACTAGCTCAAATAATTCATGCCTAGGAGAGACAAAGAACTAAGGAGGGAGAAACTCTCTTTATTATTATTTATATATACATATACATAGTACAATCTCCACTTCACCTTAAAACTAAGAAACTCCACTAAGTATTTGCCATCTCATGTCAACTCTTATCAGGTAACATTCTATGGGGCCTACTTAGTTCCTACAAGGCTGATGCACAGGGGTAATCTTTCCAGATTCACTGGACTCTCTAAAGTATTACCCTTAGGTCGAGAGCCTAATATGTGACGTGAATATCACGCTAATGGAAGTTATGTTGTTGTGCAATGCATGATTATTTAATTAAATAGCCAAATAGTATTAAGTCCATTTATTAAAGCGACCATTCAATTAACATGCACTCATTAGCAGCAACAACTCAATTATTACAAGTAATATGTGACCACGTTTATTTTAATGAGTTCTCAACCAAGGCAATCACCAAACAGCAGATGAATTCCTAATCCCCACACATAGCCAATTATATTTATATCAACATACGTGCAACTACATTACAAACATAACCAAGATGATAAGGTCAAAGTTACCCACATGTTGTCCTGGCTAATTCATAATAATCTTCTAGAATATCCAATGACTGATCAAGTTCTCCTATGAAAAGAAAAAATAATCACCCATTTTCTTAGTATATACTTTATTAAAGTTTAATATTCAAATTCACTTTTAGTCCGTTATTTTACACTTGATTGAAATACAAAATTATATTTATTTTCATTGTGTTTCTCTTGATCTTATTTTAAGTATATATCTTTAATTAAAAGGATGATATTACCCATAATTTCCATGCTTGATACTAATCTATACTTTATATATATTATCTTGTATATGTCAAAAATTATATTTATATACATATCCTATATAAAATTCATATTAAACATTCATTTTTAAAAACTCTTTTGATCATACATTAAATAGGAACCCAACCATGACTGTGATGATTGCTCCACCAAGACACAAATAGTTATTAATTGTTTGTGAAATTATTTATTTTCTTTTGTTTATAATTATTTATTATAAAAACATCTTTACTCGTTATTGCTTATATAAGTATTTTATAAATTATCAACTTATATGAAAAACTCATTTTAGAAAGATATATTTGAAGCGACATATTTCTTTTATTATTCATGGTTTAGCCTATCATATTACAATTATATTATCTTTAAGTCATTTATCATTATTAAACCTACATTAATTCAATTTAACTAAGTTAATTAGAATTAATCAATCTAATTCATTCTAGCTCATTAAAGTTCATTTGGTCTAGTTGAGCATAGATCTATTAACTAATTCATTTTATATCTAAGATTCATATTAACTTAGGTCTATTCATTTACCTTACATTTCAAGTTAACTTATAAACATAGCTTAATTTAACCAAGTTGGTTAAACTTAATGGATGTAATTCGTTTAGCTCGTTAATTTTCCTTAAGCCTTATTGAACTTAAGATTATTAACTAAGTTCATTTTATACTTAACATCGATATTAAATCTAATTAGGTGTTAAGTCTATTATATTTCAAGTTATATTTAGTATAAACATAGCTTAACTTAGTCAAGTTATATAGAATTAATTATTTAATTGAATTACTAGGTCATATTCATCTGTTTTACTAAAACATTATTATATATCTTATTAGACCTTACTTAGTCTAATTCATTTTATTTTGCTAAGTTTATTGAGTTAAGTTGCACTTAGGTTTATTAATTAAGTACATTTTACATCTAGAAGTTTATTATGCGACTAATCATTTAATTTAAATCACTTATAGCTATTAAGTTTATTCTATTAGTTTATTTTCATGTTAAACTTATTTAACTACTAAACATATTAATTTACGTTATGGCTTCATTTACATTGTAAATCGACTTAACTTTAACTTAGTTTAACTTAATTTAACTTAATTCATTCTTAATTACACAAATGCTAGCATATTATATTATCTATAATTTATCTGTTTCATTTCTTCTCTCTCTCTCTCTCTCACTTTTTATAACAACAGAGTAGAGGACAAGTCACGATTGTGATTTGGGCCACGATTCCAATCACGCCCTTGATCACAGGCATGATCAAGGAAGGGAAGGCGATCACTGGTTTCATTAGCCTTGTGACTACCTAAAAATTTTCAACTTGAGGCTACTAAACGTCTTTATCACACCCATGATTGTTCAAAAATTTTCATCCAGTAGCTACCACAGGATAAATCACGCCCATGGTAAAGGGAAATACAAAGACCAATGGTGATCATGGGTTTAATCATGCTCATGATTGCCTAAAATCTTCTAACCCGAGCCTACTAAAGGCCATGTCATGACTATGATTATTATCCTGTCAGTTACTATGATTTCCCTTATTTCTTTTACTCCACTTTAGTTACTTGTTTCCATTATAGTTCAACTAAAACACCATGAAAGTAGTAGACATACTTATATCCATAGTTTATAACACTTATATACACATTATGATATCATATTGCATCAACCCATATCATAAATCATCTAATCTATTTATGAACAAACATATACTTAGGTTTTGATATACAAGTCGATATATTACTAGTTTACAAGTTTTATTTTTAAATCCTACTTATAACTATCACTATTTCACCATATACATGCAATAACAACAATTATAATAAGAAAGCAACTTAACTTACAAGCATAGTAAACTTATCTAACTTGATCTTTACTACTATTACTCCTCCTCCTAAGTTGATGTAGCTTCTTCATGCATGTTCTCCATCTTCTCTCTTGTTTTTCATCTTCTATTTTTTTCTTATGATCTTTTTGAAATTGTGATTTTGATATGAATTTAGAAAGAAAAAGGAAAGAAAGAAAGAAACATTGAAGATAAAGAGGAGAGAAAGAGAGAAGAGAAAGAAGAAGAAAGGAAAGGAAAGGGAGGCTGGTGAAATGAAAAAGAAAAGGAAAAGATAAAGTTAGGAAGATATTTAAAGGATATTTATGAATAAGGGTTTTGATTTAAGCTTTTCATATCATTATCTTAAGCATTAAAAACAATTACGAAGAAATTTTAAAAAATATAGGAGTAAAATTAATAACTTGAATATAAAATCTAATTTAGAAGTAAAATTGGTAAAAGCTTGATATTTAGTTTGGATTTAGGTTTAAGAATTGATATTTATAAATAAGAAATTGAGCTTAAAATTTATGAGAATTAATGAATTGGAATTTAGGTTAAAATAGATAAATAGAGCCTTTTATAAAATTTAAGTAATTGAATTTTAGAAATGTGGATCATTTATAAATTGGAAGAAAAAGGGGTTCAAGTTGATGATTGCTAAGAATCTAATAATTTAGCTCATAAAATAGACTAAAGCTTAGAGTTTACAAATTTACTAAATATTTAAATTGAAATCTTTAATGGTTTGGAGATTTGGAGTTGAAAGAAAAGATATTTAAATTGATGATTGGAAATGAATTAAATAATTTGATTTATAAAATCGATAATTGTAGCAAATAGATAAATGGAAAGGAATATTATAAATCTTAATTTCAATTTAATCTATTTACTAATTTTGATTTTGTTAATTTATCTATTCATACTCTATTATTTACTTATTTTGTCTAGTTTATTTAGTTAAACTATCTAAACTAAATTCAAAATTACCCACCTATTATTTTGTTTAATTAAACCATTTTTACTGTTGTCTTTTATCCCATAATCATAATATTGAAATATTGATTTTAGTCATATTCTTAATTATTAGCTTATCACAAGATATTACAAAAGTTCATTTTGTTATTAGAGTTTTTATTTTTGTAACAGAATTTATTACCTATTAAGTTTTATAATTACATACAAATACTAAATTTATATGTAACTATTTTTAATTATGATTTCTAATTATGAAAATTTTATGAGGTTTATAATTTATTAGTTGTTGTATAGTTCTTTTAAATTTACTAAAGCTGTAATAATTACTTTGTTAGTTTGTTGAGTTATTATTGATCATTTATTGTAAAAAGTTATGGGAAATTGTATATTTAATTTTATTAATATTAATTCTAACTCTTAAATGATAATTAAATTGTTCATAACTTTTAATGTTATTAAATCGTGAAAAATCAGGGGTGATCTTTCTCAAAACTGTTTCTAAAAATTTTACATTATACACTTGATGATTATCATGTCCAGGTTGTATAAATCTAGATGGTTACAGATTTCCTTTGTTGTGGTCCATTTGGTAATGCGATATCCTTAGAGGACGTTGGGAAGCTCATCTGCCTACTTGCCATTCAACCGATCCATTCTTACTTTTAGGCTTTTGCATTATAGTTTTGTTGATTGCTTCGACTTGAGTGTTTGCTCAAGGGCACATGATTGAGGTGTAGTGTGTTGTGATTTTGTACTTAGTGCAAAAATTCTTGATTGCTTTTGAGCTAAACTGTCTCCCATTGTCCATTATAATGGAGTGGGGGACTACGGATCTTACTAAGATATTATTGTAGAGGAAATGTTGAACATTCTTGTCCATGATTTTTGCTATTGCTTTAGCTTCTAACCACTTCGTAAAATAGTTACACCCGACTATGATGAACTTCCTTTGTCTTACCGAAGGATGGAATAGACTTAATAGGAATCAAATCCTGACATTTATTGCCAAAGATTTCATAAGAGGAAGTCAAGGACCAATTTGAAAGATCCTTACCAACTCCACACAGGGAAAGAAGAATCACTTCATTGATTGTCAAGCTCACATCAAAAGATTAAGTAAGATGAAGATTTCGACTCATGAAGATGAGTATGATTTCCTATTTAGCTTTAGGATGCATCACACAAGTTGTCATGAATTAATTTGTAGAAAATATGAGGGAAATAAAGAGTACAAGGCAATTACGGTCATGTTTTAGGCCATGAACAGACAAAGAGGAAACCAAAGAGAACACGAGCAGCATCTCACCCATGATGAGGGACCTTATCTAAATAATGTCTGTAGCCCTGCCCATTTTCTACACTTAGATTTCAGCTCAGAGGAGATCACTGGCTATGATATGCTCATGATCTTGCCTATAACACTAATAACGCCCTAAGTCACGCCCGTTATCAGCATTATAATAGAGATCAAAGGCGATCACGCCATCGATCATGCCCATGATCAATGTACTACTTCTCGCATGAATTTCCTTTTTAATAATTTATATTATTAACAATTATGCCAGTACTAAAAGGTTATATAAATACGCACTCTTATGTTGTAAACCTTAACCAAGACTTTTTAAAAAACACTTTCCTTGTATCTACCTTAATTTTGAGAGCAAATCCTTGGGTTCTTATCAATCTCTAGCAATTGTGTCAAACAACCAATCCATCTTCCTTATGTGTCATATTAAGGGAAAGAGTGTGTAGCTCGGGTTATTTTTTTTGTGTAATATCCATTAATAACACTGTCCGTATTCGTTATTTCCATTACCAATCAATATTCAAGATCTAATTCTCCATAAATAAAGTTAGCACACATCATCTTGGTATCAAAGCTCTAGGCTACAACGAGGGTAAGTGTTGTGTAAAAAAAAAAAAAAAAAACACTAGCTATATTGCACTTCTTGTTGAGTTGTACAATCTTGTAATATTGTTTTAGCCATCACTACACTGAAGTGTTTGTGGAGTTGAGGCTTGTTTATAGTATGTTCTTATGTGTTTGGAAGTGTGCATATAAGGTGTTCGATGAAATGCCTAAACCAAGTTTGTAATTCGTAGTGATTTCATTAACTAGTGATTGTGATTGCATTGTGTTGGTAACTTGTTTTGTTGGAGCATTGTAGTTAGATTGGGGTACTGTGATAGTTAGATATGCATTAGAAGTAAGACTAACATTATGCACACCAAATGTTCGACAAAATTCCTATGTAGAGTCCAATCGATATTTACTTAGAAGGAGTTACGACTAGTCGATATTATTATGAGAATAATCCTAATGCGACAATTCTAGGGAGATAGAGATGAACATACCTAGATTAAATGGTTTCATATCTTTAGGAAAGTATTTGGATTGAGAGTTTTAGGTGACTCGAGTAGTTAAGAAATTTGCATACCTAAGCTATAAACTAGGACATGCAATTGCTAAGAAGTTTATAGGATTTACAAGATTGTGTTGGTGAAGTGTTATGCTATCCCAAATGTCATGTGGCTATCAAGAGGATATCACATGGGATCATATGAAGAGATTAATGAGAAAAGTACAAAATAAAACAATATGAATATTTGTTAGCTTTAAAACAAGAACAAATGAGTATCAAAGAATACGTAAGAGAATATAAGTTCCTTATAAGACGTTGTGAAGTGGATGAGTCTCAAGCAAATAGTGTTACCTAATTTGTGAAGGGTCTCAATTGTGACATTACCAAGAGATTGAGTTCTCGAAGATTCCTAAACTTGAAAGAAGCTATCCAAGCTGCATTAAAGGCGGAGATGTCTATTGCTCTTATTGATATGATGGAGTAATTAAAACAACTGAAAGAATCCATAGAGAAGGATGATCGAGAAAGCCAAGTAGAGCAAACGAATGTGGTTGCAGAAGGAAAATATGAAATCCTTGATGAATGCGAAGAGGATGGATGAATAGAAAAGATAGATGATTAAGATGGTGTAAAATGCTTCACAGAAGTTGAACCACCTTATTTAGTGTCAAGAGAAGAATTAGATGAGTCGTAATGAACTATCAATTACCTATGTTGGTGCCTCTTCCACTCATACCAGGAGCTATAGACCATTCAATATCTTATAATCTTTTTGTTCCCTACATTCATCTTCATTTATGTCATTTTGATCCATTGTTGGGATTGAGAAACACTCATGAGTATTATAGTCATCTTTTGCTTGTGAAGGAGATAGAGATATTTGTTGACATTCACTGGAGTATTATAAATGATTACGTAGAATGGAGAAGCATTGTGATATGATTTGGTAGTATTGTGGAAAGGATAGTTATGTACATGCGACAAACTACTGAATTTACTACTGTCAGGATGTTTGCAGAAGCATCATTGGCAATTCATACCTTACCACATATGCCCAGTGTCAAATTGGCACATGATGTGGCATTACCAAGATCTCCTATTACCAATACATCTGTTATACCTAGCATTGCTGGCTATTGGTTTGATGATGTCGTGTATCGATCTTACCTATTTGATAGAGCTATGCTTTATATTGAGGAGTTCCATGGCTCAAGAGAGCTACTAAAAGAATTGTTTGAAAAGGGAAGTCTTGAAGCACCATATGACTACTATGGTCAAGTGGGAGTTGATATGGATAATGATTAGCGTGTTGAATTGAGGAATAGTGTGATGAATGTACTTAATTGCTAAATTGATTTGGATGATATTTCTAGAGTTGTTGAAGTCTCCAGGTATTTGCATACTCAATTTCCACTATTCTACATATCTTTGATTAGACCATTTATGGGATTGCGAGGCATAGGTTGATATTGTGATAATGGCTAGCTTCTAATAACAAATGAGATGCCAGTTAGTATTTATTGGAGTGTTATGGATGCTACCAATATTAGAAGAGTGTTAACTATGTAAATGATCCTACTATAGGGAGTGTCAAGATGCATAGACTACCTATTGCTGAATTGATTTTTGATATAAGCCTTTTAGGTCAACTACTAATGAGTTGTATCATGTCTCACATTATTTGTTCTAGAGTGATAGGTGGCTTGGAATTAATCAATTCATCCACTGATGATGTTTTCATTTCCTCTCTTGTGAATGATTATCGCATTTATTATAAAATGAATGAGTACTATATGTATGAGGGAACTTTATGTTGTGTCGGAAAAGAGGATTCATGTAGTTCTTTGCTGGAAGTTTGTGAATGGGATATAAGATGGTATGGAGGAGAAGTTAATTTTCAAGAGATAGCATTTAGTTTGCTAACAACGATTTCCATTGAGTTTTGGAAGATCAACACATCCTTATTCCCACTGCAATTATGATTCTTCTAAAGGGGCAAGCCAAACTTCATAGAATGCTCTTTAGGTATCATCTTTACCTTACCTTGGTAGTATATGGGTTTTTAGAAGAGATTTTGGCTGGTAACCATTGGTTATCTGATGAGGTAATAAACTGTTTATGGGCTATATCTGATCATAATTCTATTGATGACTGTATGCTATTGGAAGATGCTTTGTTTTGGTGGAGAGATAACCTACGGTAGGAGCATGTATGTGGAAACATTTCCTTGACTATATGTGGGGACATGTACCTAATTAATAAAGGATTTGTGCAGTTTGATGGATGGAGAAAGCTTAGACTGTTTAAATTGGGTTTTCACTTTATGTTGATAACACATGATTTTTCAAATGAACCCATTGTTAATGAATTATCTCCATTCGGTGAAAGCATGTACCAAGTCTTGTTACTATTGATGTCTTATACCATAAGGAAATATTGTGCATATTGTGCTGTTGACATCGTGGTGACAAAACCTTTGCTGGTGGATCCTAATTACCACCTATGCATTAAAAGGATACTATGTCATGTTTCCAATGACAATAGCATAAGTGGCATGAAGGATTTTCAAATGCATCTATATGAGGTGCATTATTTGAATCTGTATAGTTTTTGTATTTCCTCAACAAAGAATGTATGATATCTTTGAGTAGGATTGAGAAATTTGTGAGTGAAGTTATCAATTTTGTTACGAGTTGGAAGGGGATGTGATTATGAAAGTTGATTACAATGTTATGTAGAGGAGCTATGATATTTGTTGTACCATTATTACTTTCCTAAAGGTTGGAATCAATGTAGGAGATCAAGGAAAAGAGGAGTGGATAAACATTTTTCATCCACAAGTGAGGAATGAGAAAAACTTAATTTTTACAACAGACTCTTCAATGCTTAGATAGTGAGTGAGATATTTATGAGAGAAAGTGTAAGGTGTTGAGAGACAAACACTTCAAACACAAGTGTGGAGGGACCACAAGAGTGATGAGAGGGTTTCCCATACACTTGTGAGGAAAACACCTTATTTTATTGAAATAACTCTTTTCTACAAGTATATTCAAATTCCTTAGAGTTTGTTGTGTTAACTTTGGATGCAGGTTATGATATGGAGATTTCTTACCCATTAGATTTGAGGGCGAATCTTCAAAACCCCCTAAGTAATGATATGAATCAAATCCTGACATTTATTGCCAAAGCTCATATTAGAGGAAATCAAGGACCAACTCAAAGGATCCTTGCAAAATCCATGAAAGGAAAGGAGAATACTTCATTGATTAACAAACTCATATTAAAAGATTAAGCAAGATGAAGATTTGGACTCATGAAGATGAGTATGATTTTCTATTTGGCTATGGGATGCATCACACAAGTTGTCGTGAATTAATTTGTAGAAAATATGAGGGAAATGAAGGGTACTAGCTTATCATGGTCATGTTCTAGGCAATGACTAGACAAGGAGGAAACCGATGAGAACACGGGTAGCATCATACCTGTGATAAGGGACGTTATCCAAATAATGTCTGTGGCCTCGCTCGTTATCTACACTTGGATTTCAGCTCAAAGGAGATCATACACCCGTAATCTTGCCCATAACACCAATAACACCCTAGGTCACGCATATTATAAGCAATGGAATGGAGATTGGTGACAATCACATCCTTGATTATGCCCATAATCAATGTTCTGCTCCTTACATGAATTTCCTTTTTAATAATTTGTATTATTAACAATTATGCCATTGCTAAAGGGTTATACAAATACTCACTCTTATGTTATAAACCTTAAGCAAGACTTTTTAAAAACACTTTTCTTGTATTTGCCTTTTAATTTTGAGAGCAAATCCTTGAGTTCTTATCAATCCCTGGTGATTGTGGCGACCAAACACTCCATCTTCCTTGTACGTCATATCAAGGGAGAGAGGGTGTAGCTTAGGTTATTTTTTGTGCAAAACATCGATTAATAACATCATTCATATCTATTATTTCCATCACAAATCAATATTCAAGATCTAATTCTCCATAAACGGAGTTGGTGCACATCAGGACTAAAGATATTGAGTCATCACATGGTGAATAGCCACAGGCTGTTGAGGCACAGCAGATTCATGCCTGACGTAATATTGATGGGGGCAATTTTCTAACGTCACTCACATCATCGTACAAATTTCTTGGCATCAGTTTTCATTGTGTGCTAGAAGTAACCAGCTCACACGATCCAAGTGTGTAGTGATTGGACTTTGACATGGTTGATACATTCCCCAACATGGAGGTCTTCCAAAACTTGTTGTCCTTCCTCTAGGCACAAACAGCCTAGTAGGAGGAAGCTAAAGCCCTTTTTGTATAAGGCTCTATTGATCAGGGTACAGTTGGCTGCCTTAAGCATCAATTTTTTTGCTTCTACCCTTTTTAGGGGCAAGGTACCGTCTTTTAGGTATCTCTCTATCGGTGTCATTTTGCTTAGGTTAAAGGCTATCATAGAGGTGAGCTTGGAAAGCTTATTGGCCTCCGAATTATCAGCCTTAGGTATATGATGATGTCCCAAGAGGGCCATTCTTTAGTAAGAGATCGAACTGCTTCTAAGTATTCATCTTCTCTTCACTCTTTGCTTTATACGTTCCTTTAACTAGTTGAATCATGAGTTGGGAGTTTAAAAAAATGTTGAAGTCCCCTGTATCTACATTAAAGCTTGTTGCAAGCTTTAGCCGTGGTGGTGGGGCCTTATAGTCTGCTTCATTATTTCTCATAAGGAATCCAAATTTCCGGACGCAGCAAATTTTGACTCCATGATGTCCTTTTAGAACAAGATCGCCCCTGCTCCCCCCTGTGTGGAGGATCCATCTACGTGGAGAGTCTATGTAGCTTTGTATTGATCTTTGGGCTCAAGTGTACAGGAGTACTTAGCCATAAAATCCGTCAGCACTTGTGCTTTGATGGTATCTTGGGGTTGGTATTATACCCTGTATGCATGAGCTCTATAGCATATTTCATCATTCTTTCCAACATGTCGGGTTTCTAGAGGACCGTCTTTAGTGGCACATAAGAGATAACAATGATCTGATGTGCCTAGAAATACAAACACAAGTGGCAGGCTGACACCATAACTGATAGAATGAACTTTTCTAACTTGGTGTATCTTTGCTAATGATTTGATGATGATGACGGTGATGTTGATGATGATGTTTGACTCAAGTATAGGCGATTCTGGGAGGTATGAGAGGAAGAAGTGAAGTAGGCCCCGATGGACTATTTGTATTTGTTTTTATTTTGTTTAAAGTATTGGATTTATCTTTTCTGAAGTTGTATTTTCTTTAAGGGCTAAGTTATGAAGCCCATGTTTATAAATAAGCGTTGAAAGCTTTGTTTTTATAAAAGTTGTATGAGTGGAAGCTAGAAATGTTTTTATAAATGTTGTTTTCTTAATATAAATCCACTTGTCTTCAAAATCGAACTAAATAATTTTAGTAATTAAAACCAGCTAGCAATGTTCAACATAAACATATCCTTTAAGGAGACCTATGCATGTAATACTTAAGGTATTATACGTAACCAGGGGAATTGGCATTGCCTGATCTTAGATTCGGGTAAGCCGAATCCTTACAATAATTATTATATTTAAATAAAATAAGTAATATTGTTGATGTGGTGACCATGTGGTGACACAACATCATCATTGATGCCATCTAAGCATTTTTGTAGATAAAAGTAAGGGGAATGTGTTGTGTTTCAGAAAAGTATGGTGTTTATGTTTTTTATAAAGTTTAGAGGAGTAGTAGATGTAATTGATAAAAAAATTTGGAGCTGCTACTATATTAATTAGCCTTAAAAGATATGCAACATTTCTATATATTCCAACAATTTCAAATGCATACATACAAATGTAGTTTTTCTAAAATAATAATAACAAGTTCTTCTAAAATGAAATAATACATAATCTTCTATAGTTTTGAAAGGTAATATTTATTTGAACAAAAGTGGTCGCAAAAAAAAAAAAAATATATTTCTTGTATATTAACTTTATTTTACAACATTTAATAGAGTAGATACACGATATTTTGTAACATTCTCCCGTATATGTTAAAGTACATGTTCTAGGATGGATATGGGGTATAAAGACTTAATACCTATACATTGTCTTATGACCCTTAATACCCATCTAAACCCTACCTAGCCTAGTAGGGTATAAGTGAGTACCCTATAACATAAGTTACCTATTACCCCTAATACATACCCATAATTGTGTTCTTGTTTACTTATGAGAAAATTCTCTTTCCATTAGTGTTTATGTATATCCTTTTGAATTTATACTTCATTAGCTTTACATAACAATAAGTTACCATAATTAATTAAATTAGATATTTTAAAAATGAATCTTATACAAATTTGAAATCGCATATACCATGGTTAATTATTTTAATTTAATTTATTAATTGAAATATATTTAATAAAATCTTTCTCTCTTCATGGATTTGGGTTTCCAACGAATAATATACTTGTCCTAAAATCGACCCAAAACCTATCTTAAACCCTATAAGGCATCCCAAATCTTATGAGGCATTTATCAAGCTGGGTAAGCCAGGTACCTTATAGAAATTAACTCAGTTGCATTTCTAGTGAAATAGAAGAATCAACATTTTGTAAATGAGTCAAATGATGTACCCATTGAGAGAAATTGAGGAAAATTAATAAAAAAATATTTAAATATTGATACCTTAAATGAACTATACAAAACATTGATATTTCATTTGATTTATTTTACGATATGTTAGTTCTTGTTATGCCCTAAAAGGTACTCTAAACGCGATAGCCCGCCACACTTAATGTTAAAGCTTAAGCATTACAACATCTCAAAAGCTTCTATATTGGGTGTAAGGCATACCTTCATGATCATAGAGGACCAACTTTGAAACAAGTTGTTTTAAAAAGACATTCATAATAGCAGTAAGAATGGAAATCACAACATAAGCACCTTAAATATGGAATATAAGAGTCTTACAATATTAAAGGGGCATTCCCCATAAAAAAAAATAGTCCATCATGGTCTATTCAAAACAGTTACATTGGAGATTTACTTAGTAGTCCATCTGAAAACTCCTGAATCCAAAAGGTAGTACCTGTGGTAAGTATCCCTTGGGCGTTAAGCAAAGGTAAGAGTGTTGCAATAAATATCTATAAGGGGGTAAGCTTCATTGCTTAGTAGGAATTATTTCCACAAATAAGGTACTCGAGCAATCAATATTCAAGCAAGTTATTTAAACAAGCATATTAAATGTAATAAATACGTGAGCAAATAATACATATGATTTTCCGAGAACTATATATGTTGAATGGATTTATCCCTCCATTCGGGGTTAGATGTTCCAGGCCATAAGGCCATAATTGACAAATGAAATTTTTGTAATTTCTATACGAACTACTACTAGCCTCTAAAATATAGTTAATTCAAGTATCTACTCACCATTTTAATCGGGCAAACATTCGCCATAAAGCAGATTTTTAGGTAATATGGACCTTATTACTATGCCTCTATCCCACCAAGGGTATAGTAATGAATGAAATGTGACTCGGTACTTGTTATGCATGAATCATTTTGTTAAAGTAATCATGGCATAATATTAGATGCTTCAATAGTGATCATAGAGCTTGCAGACATATTATTTCTATACTAAATCAACATTATTTATTTAACAATTCCCATCTCGATATGCTTAACACCATTTCAACCATATATGTAAGGCACATGTGCTTTTATATTTTTATATTTTTATATTTTCTTAATTATAATGTTGCTAATCTACAAGCAAAAACATAAGTACAAGAATGTAGAAAATTATACTCACTTGGTCATGGCAGCAGAAAGCTTCTAGTCGAAGTAGTCCTCTAGATAAGGAAACTTGGGCTCTTCATTGCCTAAATAAGAGAAATACCCGAAATGAGTATTTCTTAAAGTTCTCTACTTAAACTTGCAAATTCTATTTTACTTAGTTCGTCAAAATTCTTAAGCGATGAAATTCTAACTTAAAATGGCTATATCTTGCTCATTTTAACTCGACACTTTGCATATTATATACTGTTTTCTACCTACTCAAGAAGATCTATCTATTTGTAAGGTTATTTTTTATCATAAAAGGTCATTTGGATTCCAAAAAGACACAGTACATAATTGACATGGAAATCCCAACCCTTAAAACATGATTTTTCCAAGTTTTTTATCAAATAAAAATCCCATAGTAATCATATAAATATATATATAGTTGAAAAATCCTTTTAATACATATGCGACTCATATTATACACAATTCTAATGATGTTGTCTTAATCAATGAATTTTCATAAAACAATCTTGTCTTAATAGCTTGAAAAGTGAAGTTGTCAAAATTATTTCAAGTTGTTTGAAAATAAAACTAAAGATTTTTGAGTCATTTAATGTGCAATATAATTTATTTTCCTTAACTCTTAAAAGTTAATTTACATTAAAAAAATTTTATTTCTCCAAGTCATCTACAAATTTTATTCCCTAAGTAGTTTTTACTTGGTGAGTTGGTTTTAACTTATTTTGAAAAGCTTGTTTTGGTCTTTATACTTATTAAAAATGTTAGTGAGGATTTTATAAACAAGTTTTTAAGAAAATTTATCATAGCAAAGTATTATCAACATTAAGGTTTTAATGGTAGTTTAAAAAGAGAGTAAAGAATTTTTTGGTTAACTTTTGAAAAAGTCCTTACACTTTAACTACACTAAAATCTATGGTGACCTTGTCTAAAATTATTGGAAAAGCATTTTCTTGGACTAAAATTCTTAACTTTAATGAAGTTTTTCCTATATGATAAAATTATATTTTTAAAGTGAGTTGAACTTATTTTCTTTACTTAAGAAAGGACTTTTTATTCTTATTAAGACAACAATCCACATGATCATGCTTGAATATGAGTTTATAGCTAAGTAACATGACAAAAATATTTAATAAGAAAGTTGGAAAATATAGAGATAAGCAAATAATAAATATCAAGTATTAGAAGTCTTAGCTTGATTTAAGGTTTTCGGACTTAGACAAGGACAAGTCCAAAAAGAAAAATAAAAGAGATAGGAAAATTTTTTGACTTGATGAGGACAAGTCTAAGACTAGAAAGACTAATCTTAATATAAAATCATAGAATAAATAAATAAATTATAAAGCATAAATAAATAAATAACGGTTATGTTAGTGAGTTTATATACTTAAGAAATATATATATATGCATACATAAATATAGTTACGAATATATAAAAATTAGATTAGAACAATAATAACATGTAAAAATATAATAATAGTAAAACAACATATTAATAAAATAAGATTTAATTCATGAATAAGAACAAAACATGAACATAGTGTTGTTTCCATAACACTTAGATGTTTAGGAAATACACACCACAGTTATATTAAATTATATAACATGGTAAGAAAGTATTTGTAAGAATATTACCTAAGGTAGAAGTATGGTTGGTAGAAAAAGAGAGTTTGGTAGTATGAAGATAGTAGAAATGTGGGAAGATGACAAGAGATTTTTGAAAAGTAAAGTTAAGTGGTAATTTTGAGAGAGTTTTGTTAAGGTAGATGAGTGTGTGAAAGAAATGGAGGGAGAGAGGATATTTATAGAGTTTTGTGGATGGAAAATTGTGTGAACTAAATAAAATGAAAAAGAAAAAAATATTAATTTTATGGTGTGTGCATGGTGGCCAACGTGATGCATGAGGGAGAGAGGGAGTGTTGTTTTTGTTTTGTTTTATTTTGTACTTTTGTTAATAAGAAGTAATAATTTGTAAAGTATGATGTGAATAACGTTGTATAGGAAAAGAAAAAAAGTAAGAAATAAGTATGGTAGAGTATAAAAATAGGTGGTAGAAAGTAAAAATAGATAAATAGTAATGAATATGTAGAATGGTATTATGAATAGTAGATAAGATAAATTAATACCGGTAGTAAAGAAAATACACGTAATTAGGCTATATCTGATTTTTTTGATACCAAAAAATTATAAAACCGATATTTTTGAAATCCTTATATTTTTATGAATCTAACGGTATTATCGGAATATTTTTACCGTCTAGTGTACTGGCACGGTTTTCGAAATATGATCCTATTTGGTTCTGAAACAAACTAAATTTTATCGAATATGATATTTTAAGCTTCCCTATATTATTACGGACTATAATCCACAATTAACCCAATTCCATTGTTTAGGGGTTAAGAGCGCGGGATTGCTGGATCTAAATCTATTAGGGTTTGTTATAGATTTGTTGACTTTAGGGTTTCTAGTTAACCTCCGGTTTAGGGTTTAAGCATAAACCGTAGCATTAAATCTAGGGGCTTACAGTTCTTCTTTTTGATTATTCAAAACATTGATTTCTTCAAAGATTATACAAAATAAAAAAAGAAGAAAAAGGATATATCTTTTAAGGTAATTTACCTTATGATGCACCACAGTCACGCCCCAAAGGGTACCCTAAACGCGACAGTCCGCTACACTCAATATTGAAGCTTAAGTGTGATAGCCTTAGTCATCCCATAAGCTTCGATACTGGGTGTAAGGTGTACACTCACGATCATAGATGACCAACTTTGAAACAAGTTGCTTAAGAATACATTCATATAGCAGTTAAGAATGGAAATCATAACATAATATCTGAAATATGGAGATATATATAAAGGTCTTACAAAAATCAAAGAGGCACTCCCTCGCTAAAAAATATAGTCCATCAAGGTCTATTGAAGCCTAATCAAAATAATTACATAGAGATTTACTTAGAAGTCTAAGTCTCCATCTTGTCTTTGACTTCTTCCAAAAACTCTTTAAGCCAAAAAGGTAATACCTGTGAGAAATACCCTCAGAGCTTCAACCATAAATGGGTAAACTACAAAAAGTATCTATAAGGGGGTAAGCTTCTTGCTTAGTGAGAATTAAATCCATAAGTAAAGTACTCAACAATCAATAATCAATCAAGTTATTTAATCAAACATATGAGATGCAATCAATCACGTGAGCAAACAATACATATGATTTTTTGGGAATCATATGTTTGAATGGATTTACCCCCATTCAGTGGTTAGGCGCTCCGAGCAACGAAGCCATAGTTCGCAAATGATATTTTTATAGTTTTTGTACAGATTCCTACTAACCGCTAAAATGTAGTTGATTCAAGTGCCCACTTACTATTTAATTACAGGCAATCAAAGCCATAGATTATAATTTCGAGTCTTCGACCTCTTTACTATGCCCTTATCCTACCAAGGATATAGTAATAAATGCAATGTATATCATTTTATTTAAGTAATCATGGCATAATATTAATCATTTTATAAGCGATCATAGAATTTGCAGACAATCATTCCTATACTAATTTCATACAATAATTAGCTAATAATTCCCACCTCAATATCCTTATCACAATTTCAATCATATAAATAAAACACATGCTATCACGTTTTATCTTTTCATAAAGTCTAATGCTTCTAAACTACAAGCAAATACATAAGTACAATTGTGAGAATTTAAACTCACTCGGCCATAGTAGCAGAAGCTTCTTAGTCGAAATAGTCCTCTAGGTATGGTAGCTCAGACTCTACATCACCTATACAGAAAAAAAAAAAAATACCAAAAATGAGTATTTCTTGGAAGTTCTACTTAAACTTGCAACTCTATTATACTAAGTTCGTCAAAATTCGCATAGAGTTGAAATTCCAATTTAAAATGACCATAACTTGCTCATTTTAACTTGAAATTTCTCATATTATATAATGATTTCTACCTACTTGGAACAGTCTATCCATTTATAAGGTTATTTCCTACATACAAGGTCATTTGGCTTCCTAAAAGTCAAAATCCTAGCTTTTACAAAACAATTTCCAAACTCAACTTTATTCAAAAATTCTTTAGCAAAAATATAGATACATATATGAATGAAAAATCCTTTAAGTATATATATATATATAGACTCATATTATATGCAAAAATTCTAATGGTGTTGTCTCGACTATTACTTTTCATAAAACAATTCATCTTAATGTGTTGAAACTTAAACTCAACAAATTCTTTTCTAAGTGTTTTGGAGAAACTTTATAATTTCTTAGGTTATTATAAATGAGTATATTCTCATTTTGTTTTTCCATTTCTTTTCTAAAACAAATAAAATTTTCTCTTAACTTTGGTCTTTTATAATTTTGCTTCTAGTGATAAAAACAAAGTTCTCAAAAATTTTCATTAAGTTGTTGATGACTAATTTATAGGTTTGCCTTTAGAATAGTTTTAGCAAATGAGTCTTTTTCCTCTTATGTTTTTGTTTGTTAACTTCTAAAAAAATAATTTTATTTCTAAAACTTAGTCTTTTATTTCATTTACTGATTTTATTTGAAAAGAAATCATCTTTTTAAGTTATTGATAAAATCCATTGTTCTTGAACTTATCACACTTATATTCTTGCTATCTCTTTGAAAATAGGTTCCTTCGTTAGAAATTTGAAAATCATTATTTTTCTAAGTGGATTTATAAATTAAAGGGGTTGATTTTATCTTACTTTGAAAACTAGTTTGTTTCTTGGTTTTTATATGAAGTTGAAAAGACTTTAATCTTAAGCTTTTCGGTGAAAAATTTTGTATACCAACAAATTATTTTTACTAACTTTTGGTTATCATATTATGAAAAGAAGGTGTTTATTTCCTTTATTTCCTTGGTAAAACCATCATTGTTGTCATTTGAGAAAACTTTGAGAAAGCTTGAGAAAATGTTGCGAAAATTCATTTTCTAAGTTGTTGATGACAACCCTTTATTTAGTGACTAGTTACATAATAAAAGGTTTAGTTTCAAGTTCTTTTATTAAAGAAAAATTCCACTTTAAATATTGTTGAGACAATATCATTATGAAGATGCATGTATATAACATGTAATATGAAAATGATGAAAATATAAGATAATAAGCAAGATGATGATGATGATATAAGCAAGATAATATAGTCAACTATTGGAAACCTTAGCTTCATCAAGATAACCCTCAAGTATTGGGAGCTATAGCTTCATCAAGACAACCAAGACTAAGTCCTTAAAAGGAAAAAGAAAAACAATAATAAGAGCAAATATAGTAATAAGCTTGTTAGTGAGTTAATGAGCATTTAGGCTCTAGAATATATATAGATATACATATAGATAGTAACAATTATAATAATATATATAATATTGGTTAAGTTAGAAGCATAATAACAACAACAATAATAATATGTACATAAGCAAAACAACATAATATAAAACAACATAATATGAAATTATTCATGAACAAGAACAAAACATGAACATAGGTTACTTCTATAAAACATACACCATGGTCATGTTAAGTTACATAACATGGTAAAGATATAGTAAGAACATTTGCCTAAAGAGAAAAATATGAAGTATATGTGGAAAGGTTTGGATAGTATAGTGTGTAAAAAGTGTGTAAAAAATGGGTAGTAAAAGAAAAGAAAAGAAGTTTTTGAGAGAGAATTTAGGAGTGATTTTGAGAGAGTTTTAGTATGTAAATGAATGTGTGAAAGAAATGGAGGGAGATTAGGTATTTATAGAATTTTTGGAGAGAAAATTGTGTAATTAAATAAATTAAAAAAGAAAAAAATAAATGTGTGTGTGTGTGATAGGCATGGCCGTTGTGCATAGAGAGGAAGAGAGTGATTTTTATTTGATTTTTTTGTATTTTTTTTAATTAAAAGTAATAAGTTGTAAGTATGATGTGAATGAAGATGTATGGGAAAAGTAAAAGTAGAAATAGGTATGGTAGAGTATAAGAATAGTGTAGAAAAATATAGACAGTGAATAGTAATGAATAGTATCAATAGTACTATGAATAGTAGATAAGACAATTTAAATCGGTAGTAATGAAAATACGTAATTAAGCTAATCTGATATTTTTAGATACAAAAAATTATAAACAGATATTTTTGAAATCCTATGTATTTTTACGAGTTATTGTATTATTAGAATATTTTTGCCGTCGGGGTACTGGGCACGGTTTTCGAAAACTAATCCCGTTCGATCTAAAAAACACTAAACATTATTGAATATAATATTTTTATGCTTCTTACATTATTACGAACTATTATCCCACTATTATCGCAATTTCATTGTTTCGGAGTTAAGAGCACAAGATTGTCATATCTATCTACTAGGTTTTGGTGTATATTTGTGATCTTAAGGTTTCCGATTGACTTCGGTTTAAGATTTAGGCATAAACCATAGCATAAAATCTAGGAGATTACAACCACGACCTATAATAATTCAATTGGATATTTCTACTTGGTAGGATATGCAAAGGTCATAGATTGTAATAATAAACCATAATTCTTCTAAACTTATGCATTATTGCCATAAATTGATAATTTTAAGAAGTATCATAATAGAGAATCGAAAACATAATGGATCCATTAATGGGAGCTTCTATGGTCCTCTCGATGTATTAACTATTTTAGTGGTTGGACCATGGTTGGGTATGGTGTGAGTCATTAGATACTTATCGGAACTGGTCCTATCAAAATTAATAACAGGAATATAGAATTTCTCATCCATTAATAGACTCTTAAAGTTTCAGGGAAAAAAAATCTTATGGCTTTACTTAGAGAAATGGAACAAAAGGGAAATAGAAAAGTTATGTTTTGGGAATAGTATTACCAGTAATAGATCAGGAACCATTTATGACCTTGTTTACTTCATTCAGAATTTTATTATATTCTAGTGTTTACTTTAATTTATTGATTGTAGTGTTAAATAGGGAATAAAATTAAAAATTACCATTATACCCTTATTTGGATAAAAAGTTAAGAAGCATATGAATGTACTCATATACTCATACCCATACTCACACACATATGTTATTCATGACAAATATTATATTAATATATAAACATATAATTTATATATAATATATAATACATACACATATACAAATATAGAGAGATGATGTGTTAGTCCATATGTTATACATGCAAACACATATATAACATATAACTTAAAAAATGTAATATATATATATATATAACTTATACATACAATTTATATATTTTATCAATGCCCTATTTATTTTCCATTTATACAATATTTATAATCTCTAGATTATATAACTTATATATTTTTGACATATATATGTATATAAATAATAATTTATAAATAAAGATGATATATTATATATAATTATAACTTATACATATGAATTATAGCTTATATAATATATCTTATAATTTATAAACATAATACATATATAGCTTATATACATAGAACATAACTTATATATGCAACTTACATATTTTGTTAATTTTTATTTACTTATTATATACATAGCATTTATATTGAAAATCTCTAGATTATATATTTTTACTCTTTATTGATATTTATAACATATATATATATAATTGATATATCATGTAACTTATATATATAATATATATATATAACCTACTACTTGTAAGTTATAACACACATATATATATATAAATATTACTTATAATTATGAAGTGTGGCTTATATATCTATATATATATATGTAACTTGTAACTTATATAACATAAAACATATATAACTTATAACTTATATATACATGTTATAAATATAACTTATGAATATTTATAAATATAATCTAGCTTATAAAATACAGCTTACATGTACAACTTATAACTTATATACAATCGATGTGTTTTATTAATACACTATTCATTTGTCATATATACAACATATATAATCCATAGCTAATATATTCATAATCTCTAGATTATTTATTTATATTTTTTAGTCTGAGTAATATATATAACTAACCACATATGTATAATTAATATATTATATAAAATATATATAACTTATAACTCTTAACTTTATATATTAATGAAAATTATAATATATAATATATAAATAAAATACTACTTAAACTTATCTACATTAAATACAACTTAGTATATATAACTTTTATATATTACACATATACAGGTTATGAATTATAACTTATATCTATTATTCAAGTTATAAAATATAACCTATGTGTATAACTTATAACTTATATATACAACTTATATATTTTATCAATACTTTATTATTTTCCATTTATACAATGTTCATCATCACTAGATTATGTGCTTATATTTTTTTAGATATTTATATGTATATGTATATAAATCTAGATTATAAATAAAAATGACGTATTATATAATTTATAAATTATATATACAACTTATACATATATAACCCTTATGTATAACTTATAACTTATATATATTAATTATCACTTATATATATATAACTTATACCATATAAAACATAAAAACATAAAACATATAAACTTATATACATAAAATATAATTTATAATTAAAACTTATAAAATATATTACAACTTACATATTTTATCAATATCTTATTTACTTGTTATATATAACATATACAATACATAGCATTTATATTTTTTTATAACTTATATCTATAAAATTGATATACTATATAATTATTTCTTATAAGTTGTATATATATTACTTATAACTTATACATATGAAATATACCTTATATGTATATATAAACTTGTAACATATAAAACATGAAACATATATAACTTGTAACTTATATGTACAAGTTATAACCTATATGTATATTTATAATTTAACTTACGTGTATAACTTAGATATATAAACTATGTATTTTTCATATATATAACATACATAATACATATATAGCTCATATATTCATAATCTCTCTAGATTATGTGTGTGTATATGTATATCTATATATTTAAGAATCAGTTATATATATAACTCACAACTTATATATATAATAAGTAAATTATATAACTTACATATATATAACTTATAACTTATATATTAATAGAAATCATGTATATAAAACATTACTTATAACTTATCTATATGAGATATATATATATATATTTGCTTACAAATTATATACACAAGTTATAAATTATAACTTATATATACAACTTACATATTTTATCAATGCACACTATTTTATCATATATAATTCTATAACTCATATACATATATATATATATATAACATATATAATCCATATATATTACTCATAAGTTTTATATACAAGTTATAACTTATACGGATTGTTATATAACATAAATTATGTGTTATATGTATATGTTATATATAATCTGTATTGTATATTATTTGTACATGATTTGCTAAAATCTTAACAATAAAATAAATAAAGAATGGCACAATTATATCTAAAAATGAGGGTGTTGTGTACAGTTATCGTATATTTGTCAATGACTAAATTTACTAGGGATAAAATAGTAATACCTTTTGAATTTTGATTCCCATTGGAGAGAGAATAGAGAGCTAATAAAAAAACCATATGATAGGTGGTTTTTTTTATTCCCTCTACACTAGGAATAGAAATATTACCGATAATAAATATGTCCAGTTTATTTCTGTAAGTAAACATGAAAATAAATTGATTCCTAGGAATGATTATTCTATTCCCCCTTTATTACATCCAACTAAATGGACCGTTAAAGTTGAAATCATCTAAAGATTAACAATTTTAATAACTATAAACAAAATTCTACTACTTATCATAGTCTTAAATGGAAATACCCTCGATTCTATTCTTATATCGTGTAATATCGTAATAGCAGTCAATTTCTTGAAACCATTTTGTACTTATAATTATAGGTTTCAAGTAGGCATAGGTGATGACAAAGCTCGACATCATTAAGGATTGGGTTTGGATCAAGACCCGACTTGATCGGTCACTATCAGTTCTCATACTGAGAATGGACTAGGCATGCCAACCCGTCCAATGACCGCTAGTTTTAGTGAGTCATGTTGAGTAGGCATTGCAACCCATTGGTTTAGGTGGATCATGTATTACAAGTCAAGACTCGGCAGTTGACCTGAGGACCTTGCGGCTTATACCAGCCAAATATTAAAAAAAAATTAAAACTTCCCCATGGCCATGCATAAATGAGAAGTTGGGAAAAAAAAATAAAAGCAAAAGAAAAAAGTTGCACATGAAATTGTGAAAGAGGAAAAAAAAAAAGAAAGGAAAAGCAAAAGCCTGCAACCAATTTAACTATGGATATTGCATGGCTTGGAAAATTTCAACATTGCTTTTAAATATGATAGATGCATCATTCTAGCAATTGGCAAAATTTAAAGTTATGTATAGATCTAGCCAAATGCATTTAATTCTTAATGTTCAAATTTAAAAATGTAAATAACATTAGTAAAGTAGGGATGTAGTAGCCTATTATCTAAGAATATGAGGTACTTGTTTTCATTGATTTGGTTTATTAATTTGCAAAGTTTGAATCTTGAATGGGTGAGCAAGCATGCATGCAAAAAAAATAATTGTAAGTTAGGAATCTTAATTGCATTTATAGTTTCTTCTTTCATAAAAATTCAAACGTTCAAATTTGAATGTTTTGCCTATAAAATGCATCAAGGATTTTTTCATCACGAGTCATCAAACTTTCAAAAGTTGAAGTCATACACCGTTGCTTTCTTTTTTCTTGAAATTCTCGCAACTTATATGCTCAGTAAATTTTGTTGTTGGTTATTTTGACATAGAATACACAAAACTTATTGATCAACTAAGCCAATCTATTTTCTTCAACACATTCTTTGTTAGCCTTCTACATTATTAAAACGCATGGTAATATTTGCGCACAAATCTACAAAAATTCACATTTGGTTATTGTAATTTTCAAGAACATCAATGGTGTCTTTTTTCTTTAGCGGATCCCCTAAAAAATCTGGAAAGAAAGACAAAGCAATGGAAAAGAACCCAAAAGCTACACTAGAACCACGAATTAATATTGATGACTAAATTGACTACTGTGACTTCAACAAGCCACGTGTTTCGGACATAGACTTCACACTAGAGTAGTTTTCCATTGTACCTACTAGCTTTCAAGATGAGTACCCCTGTGCACCAACCCCATTTTTTTGTCTTTTTTTTTTTTTAGAGAGAAGGGGAGGGGGGGTTTGGGTTTGGGTGGTGTGGTGGTGGTGGGGTTTAGAGGGGTAGCTCCTAAGAATTGGAAGTGGAAAAACTTCTACAACGTAAAGGACTATGTCGGTTTTGGAAAAGCAGTACAATCACGGATCGAGGAAGAAGCTTCAAGTAAATTGTTTCGACCATACAAGGCTAATATTTTTTATCAAATATTTAGGAAAGTCAAAGGTTCCAATGGGAAGATGAGGGCATACTACAATTACTACTGCCCCCACCAATTATGACTTTTCAAAGTAAGGCAGTTATGGGAGTCTCACCAAGCATCTAAAGTCAAAGCATCTAAATGAGTATGTTATGGATCCATTGCAACAACAAATACCACGATTTGGCTCAAAGAAGGAAGTGATATTGTGGTAGTTCAAGGATGAACGGTATCATGATGCATTGATGCAAATGATAAGCGAGTCGCTCTTAGGTTTCAATGCCATTGAAAATGGTATTGCAATCAAGAAATTCTTAAACAACAAGCCCTTAAGTAGAATGCTTTGTCTTTGAAGTAACATCGCCTGAAAATGTACTGGAAAGGTAAGACTCGATTACAAGGTATGTTTGTTGAATTTCACACATGAGTCTCCATTTGCTTGGAAATTTGGATGGATAGATAGGGTAAAAGTTCTTACGTGGACATAATATCTCATTAGATAGATGATCATTGGATAATACATAAAAAATTAATTGCATTGCATAAAATGGATATATGTCCCAAAATATATATGCTATGATACGGACCATTCTTGATGAATACATTTTAACAAATAATATTTTTTCAATAGGATTCAACAATGTTGCAGTTAATACAACCAATATTACTAATCTAAAATAGTTGTGTCAGCCTACACTTAGTGGGACACTTTTTCATATAAGATGTGCATGCAATATTTTAAATCTATGTGTAAATGACGGAATTGAATCTTTAAAACTTCGTAGTTCTCCAATAAAACTTGTGGTTAACTACATAATGAACCATCCATCAATTAATAGAGGATAACAAAAATGGTGTGGAAACCATATAAAGACATGTTGTTTAGTTTTGCCATCACACATGTATCAAACATAATATGCCCCTATACTTTTAGCTGGTATAATACCATATAAAAACTTTTCATGTAGTTTTGCCCATATCATTGCATCTAAATGAATGTAATGCTTGCTAAAATTTATTGGAAGCATTGAAGGTTTTTTATGATTGTACAAAGGTTTTCTCTCGGGTATACAACCCGAGTGTACATCTCCCTTTACTAGAGGCATTCAACATAATCAATGCTTGAAAAGGTAAGATCTGATCTCATTTTACAAATGTCTTTTAATGATATGACACGTAAGCGGTTGAAGTCTTACAAGGAAATTTCCATGATATATAATGTAGCATGGTTGTTGGATCCATGCAACAAAGTGGAGGGGCTTCGGGAAATTCTAAAACGTCATTATGAACATATAGACAAAATGTCAAACAACTAACACATGTATTATATTTTTGCAAGCAATATTGTAAAAGAGACAACTAAGGTATTGTTACTTGTACTCGCAATTCAGCTTCACATATATTAGGCAAATGGCCACCAATCCAATAACTCCTGTTAAAGCAGCATAATCTAGGCCTATGGAGAAACTTGAAGTGGTGCTCTAGCACCAGTGGTTCAAAAATTACTGCGGCATCGATGAAAGTGGATCATATTCTGAGATTGACAAGCACCTAAATATAGCATTCAAGTTTGGTGACATGGTGGATGTGTACAAATTTGACATCCTTAACTCATAGAAATGCCACAAGGAGACATTTCCAATATTATCTCGAATTACTAGATAAGTATTGGTGACACTAGCTTTAACCTTGGCAGTTGAGCAAGCTTTCTACATCGTAACATAGTAGTTGGACGAGCACAGGTCTAGGTATGGCCTGAGCACAGTTGAGGCAAGGGTTGACTAGCAACAATAGGACTTGAAGGAATACACAAGAGAGGGGGACAAATACTTTAGTCACTTCAACTCTTTCACAGGTTGCACAATAACCAACACACCAAATAACCATCTAGGATAGTAAGCTTTCTTTCTACTTAGTTTATTATCCAAAAAAATCTATCATCGGTTAGTTTAAGGTAGACATATTTTCATTAATTATTCAAAAAAAATTAATGAGCCCTTTGTCCTGAAAAACTTAGGCATCCTTAGGTTTTCTCTTCTTTCAAAAATTACATAGCAAAGGTAATCAAGTTAACTTCTTCAAAATGTAATTAGCCAGTAAGAAACTTAAGTCTAGCATGATTTTACAAATAAAATTAACGAACACACTAATTTTTTTTTTTTTTATAAAAAAAAGCAACACCAGAACTATATTGGTCTAATTCCAAATAAACAAATATGTAAGCACCTACAAGGCAACCTTAAAACTTAAAAACAATGAATTTTCCATCTCATTCCTTACTTGTTTACATGCAACTGTTTATTTTTATACTACCAAGTGAGTAAAAGGCATAATGTCCCCCTTCAGTTGAATGTATTCTTCAAAGCTCAAGAAAAAAAAATGCATTATTCAACTCGTCATATTTTACGCGAATGGACATAAGTTTTTACAAAATTGTGTAATTGTATACATGATATGCATTATTTGTTATGGAAGTTTCAAGTGTGTTTTTTTCTTCTTATTTACTTATTTATTTCTAATAATTTTTTGATTGACCAATTCACGGTTCCCATGGAACCAAATTGAACCATTAAACTTGTTGGTTCCAAGAAACCATGAACTAGCCTACTCTAGGCAATTCTGGTTCCAAAAAAATGAGAACCACGAATTGGCGTTTCGAGTTCGGCTCTAGAATCGACTGGAACCGTGACAATTTCTAGATGCAGCTCACTATAGGTAAACGATGTACATAACTCACATGGCATAACATACACATGCAAAAGTAAATATACTAATGTACAAGTACCACAATACTAACACATACAAACTAGTTAATTATCTTAAATAGAATGGGCTTAGTATGGACAAACAACCAAGTGTTAGAAAATGAACCCAAAAATTCCATGATCTAATAATTAAGACCAAGAAGAATACGTAGATCCTAAGATCTAAGAACAATTTGTTTTATACTAGATTAGGAAAATATCAAATTTGGATTCAAACTTTTCACGAAAATTCAATTTAGTACATAAATTTTGAAATGGTCAATACAATATCCAATCAAACTTTTCATGGTTATTTTTATTACCTCACATAACACCGTTTGTTTCCTTTACCAATATGGAAGAAGCAACTATCAATGTTAGATGGCTCTAGGGGAAGCGAGACAGGAACATGAACTTTGCACGGAAATTTAATTTGAAACTTGAATTTGAAGAAGTCGATTTAATTTTGAATCAAACTTTTCATGGATAATTTTTACTACCTTACCTAATGTTGTTTGTTCCTTTTGTTGACATGGAAGTCACATCCTATTAATGCTTAGACAATAGATGAAAGCTAATGAGTTCTTTTTTAGATAGGAGACTTTAAGCTTTAATGATTGATCTTTACAATATTTCGAAGAAAATGTTGTTTATTTGGTTATAATATTGATTTAGTTTGTTAAGGGGTCAATTGATCTTAAGGAAGGATTTTTCAAGAAGATGGAGCATATTTTGATGAAGATTTACAAAGATAGAGGAAGTACAGAGTACATAAGTTTTTAACACAACTTGTGTTGGGAACACAACTAAATTTTTAGAAGGATATAAGAGGATACACAACTTGTGCTGAAGGCTGTATTAAAGAAAATTAGGTATTTTGTGCTGAACACGAGTCATGAACACCACTTGCATTTAGAGACGTTTAGAGAGAAATCTTTAATGACTGAGTACAAGACTAAAGTACACACCTATGTAAAAAGATTTTTCATGTCTTTTATAAAGATTGCATCCAACTAAAAAGATATGACCAAGATATAATATAACTTGCATCTTAAAGGTAGTGAGAATTATTTTTATAAGAAAGAAAAACTAGAGATTTGTGAAGATTTTGAATTGAAAATATTTAATTATTGCTCTATAAATAAGTGGCTTTGCTCTACTATAAAAAAGAACTTACAAAAATTATTGAAGAGAGAAATTAACAAAGCTATGTGCATGTGTGGTAGTGGCGGTGGTGGTGGGAGGTGGGGAGGGGTGGTGTTAGTGGCAGGGGTTGGGTTGGTTTACTTATGATTTCTATCTACGTTTTCAATCATTGTGTTATTATTGTTAGATCTATGGAAAAGTAGAGAAATTATTCAACTTTCACGTACTGTAACACAAATATATAATTGGGATTGCTTTATTATGAGAGTAAATTAGTTTTTAAAATTTTAATCATGTCCTCTTTATTGTTCTTGAATTAATAATACCAATGTAGTTCGCAAAATCACGATTTTACCAACACAATTGTACAAGTTTACTATTTTATGAGATCTTTCTGAGTTGACTCTATATATAATTGTTTTTTTTTTTTTAGAATTTTACAATTTCAACCGAATCTAGATATAGACTTCATAGAATCTTATGTTTTTAATAGAATTTACTAATTATTTTACCAATATGAGTCAAATAATCTAATATACATACACATTAATGCAATAGTATTTTTACAAGTTCATCAACTATTATGATGATACATCTTTATTATCGCATTTCAATTTTTTCCATATATTATATATCTCTTTCACTCCCTCCTTCCAACTCTCCTTTATATCTTTATAAAATTCATTAAGTTGAGTTATAGTTGTAAAGTCTAGAAAAAAACTTATTTATTTCTTTTTATATGATTAAAAATTTAAGATAAGTTGAAAGGTTAGATTCTCCCTCATTTTGTAACTTCTTTCAAGCAAAATAATAGAAAAAAATTAGCTTTTAAACTCTACTTGCTTTATTATTTATTTATGTTTTATTATGGATTAAGTGTTATTATACAAAAGAGAACTTACTTTCTTTATTTTTTTTATATCCATTATGTAATTCATGTTGTTTACAAAATTTATAAACATATCTATAATTTTTTCAAAGCTATTTTATGTAGGTTGTGGAAACTTTCGTTTTCACATTTCGATTCTACATTTCAATTCTACAAACCTCTAATAAATCGACGAAAAACCACGAGTTTGACAACCTTTATTACCGATGTATTGAATTCATGTTTGATTTCGTATAAGTAGACTGAGAAATCACTTATTTAAAAAGATCTACATAAACAAAATTATTTGCATGCATTTCTATAAATAAGATTATATAAATCTTCTATATTATATTAAGGTCTAGGAGTGGTTGAGATCTAATAATGAATTCTTTGAATGTAAATGCGATGATATGTTACTATTAGCTAGGAAGAGATTCTGAGGGATTGATATAGTATTAAGGATTAGTAATCTCGAAAGAGATATCAATCTAACTTATGAATTCTAGAGTTTAAGATCTAATTTATTAATTGAATCCTAATTGGATGAAAGTTACATGTTAAGTTTGTGGTTATTCAAAGTTAAGTTATTCTTATAATGTGATGTTTAATTAAAAAGTCATCTTAATTGATTTAGTAGAGAATTCAATTAATAATTAGTAATTATATTTATTTAGTAATTTAATTATCAAAATACTTGAATTTGTAGGTTACTTAAAAGGATTAAAGTACCGCCACTTGGCTATACTTATAGGATAAATACCCGTGCTTGGTGCTACATTATGATGCGATGGGTATACTTGCATAATTGATCGTAGAATAACAAGAACATGAATTTTAATTGAGTGAAACAATCATATCAATAATGTAGGAAAGTAGTAAAAGTTTAATCATTTGTTGTCTTTTCCACATCAGCAAACAGTGCATATGGTGTTAAGTTGTAGTAAAAATAGATACAAAAAGTTTGATTAAGTATTAAATTGACCACTTCAAAGTTTAGTTACCAAATTAAGTTTTTATGCAAAGTTCATGCACCAAGTTTGACATTTACCATACTATATTTACCACTCATATCATGCACTAGCAATAGGTCCTAGTGAGTTTCAATAGTATCATCCACTACCATTAGTGTGTTGGCTAGTTATAACTTTTCTTATTTAAGACCCCACTTGTATTAGAGAAATAAGCCATATCAATATGCCTTATAATAGTCATGGTGGTTCATAATCTAAGCTAACAACCATTTCCTTTGAAATGCTTAACCCTCCATAGACAATGGATCCTATTGGTTATAACCCCAACTCAAGCATAATTAACATACGTCAACTAATGATTGTAAATTTCTAAATTATTTTTCTAAAATATTTGACACATACAACAACAATTTATGTGATGTGCACCAAATAATGCAAAGTGATTTACAAAAAGTTTCCAAAATATTGTAATTTATTTTAGACACATGCCTAAAGAAACAAAAAAAGATGCCCAAAAAGGCAAATTATTCTAATTAATAAGCCAACAGGCATAATTGATTAAATTTATCTGATGATTCACCACAATATGTTAGGTTAACATAATGATAAGAACTAAAACACTTATCACCACACTTAGAAAGTTGTCATAATTAACTCTTCAAAATTAATTCAAATTAATTTGAATTGAAACCAGTTATTTATCAATAAAATTCATTTAGAACTCATAAAATTAAGCAAACTTCCTCTTCGACTCCGCAAGTAAATTAAACTTGTGTGAGCACCTTTGTAACATCCTAGTATTACTAGCAAAACAACACCATTTTAAAACAATAAATATTCTTAAAATACCATTTTACTTATATTGAAAGGAAGTGATACAATGGAGTTTGGTTACTTATATTCCAGAACATATTTACTTGTACATAATTTTTTAGGCAAATTACACGGATACCCCTTAAAATGTTTCAAAATTGCATGGACCCCCTTGCTTTTAAAAAAGTCAGCACCCACACCCTTGAAATGTATTCATTTGTTGATGTAGAAAACAAATAATAAATACCACATCAAATTATATGTTGACATGGCAAATATGACTCATGTTTCTTTTATTAACCTAGATGAAATAACATTGATCCGATAAAATCAAATCAAACCCAAACATTTAACCTTTCCAAAAACGTTTAAACACAGTATAGATTAAACAACGTCATTTCTTTCAAACCTACCCCTAAACTCACATGGAATGGAGTTCCTGAACCAAAGGCTAAAATACCCTACTCTTAATCCATACTGAAATCATAAACGTAAAAAGCCCTATTTTGGATGTACTTCCCCAATTGTAATATACCAAAAACCTTAACCTAAATTGTTACAGTGTTGAAACATAAATCTAGTCCATTTTCAAACATTCTTGTTGAATCTTAAGATCAACCTTTTGTTGAAGATTTAAGGATCAGTTGATGAAAATGGATGAAATACACACACTTCATGTTCATTATGAGGGTCATGTTTAAATGGTTAAAGGTGTCAATCCTCAGGAATATTGTTTTGTTGCCATGGTGAAGGAAATAATTGAAATTGTGCTTGGGTTAATGAGACTCCTATAGGTGTGATAATTCATGCGAGGGTTCTAGGTTCCAATGATAAAATGAAGGTGGGTTCTAATCAAACCATGATGAGCATGTTCAACCCATAGGGATAGCTTTGATATGTTGCATGATCTTAAACCAGTTCCCTAATGTAATACATGATGAGACTAAGTGTAACAATAATGAGAATGAGACTAACATAGTAGTAATGAGGAATTTCAGTGCAATGGAAGTGAAAAATGAGATTAATAGTGCTAGCAGTAACTGTAGTTTATCACTTGCATCCAATTATGAGTGAAAATAGTAACAATGAGTGATCAAATTATGATAAGGATAACATAGTTGAGAGTGATGTTTTTGAAAAGGACAATGGGGATGAGAATAGTAATTTTAAGAAGAGTAAAGCATGTATTAAAATAAGAGGATTGGATGGTTGCAAAAGATAGACTCATGATTCCAATGGAAAAATTATTCTTGAAAGGGTCATATACTTATAAACATCATAGAATTTAGAGAAGTTTTGAAGGAATACATAATTCAAGAAGGATTTGAGACATTTAGATAAAGACA
This sequence comes from Combretum micranthum, assembly GCA_024138025.1. Classification (NCBI taxonomy): domain Eukaryota; kingdom Viridiplantae; phylum Streptophyta; class Magnoliopsida; order Myrtales; family Combretaceae; genus Combretum; species Combretum micranthum. Next base: position 67,895 of record JAMXBD010003541.1, read on the forward strand.
TAAGTTGGCTTTGGAGGTACCTTTTATTGTAGGGTTGCTTTTGATAGTAAGAGTAACAAAGTACCAACTTGGCATAAGTTAAGACCAATTCGTTCCTCAAGAGATTAGATTTGACTAGTCGAGCAAAATTTTTTTAATAAAATTTTTGTGCAGTAGAAAAAAGGTAAGATCCATCTTTTGTGCAGCAAAATAGTTAGGATCTTTTTGCTTCTTCTTCTTTTTTTTAAGTACTGAACTTGATCTTGTTAGGTGGAGTTCTTTTTTATGGCAATGGATAATTAGAACAGTGAGTATTTTTTTTATTTTTCTTTCCTTTATTTACTGCATATATATTTTTGTATGAGGGGTAATGAGAAAAAAATCTACATCAAGTTATCATGACAGTTCATTTGGTTTCATATGATGTCGTTAAGTTGGTATCACAAATGGTACTTGAACTTTAACAAAACTATTCAATTAAGTACCTAAATTTTGAAATTGATTAATTTAATACATGAAAGAATTTTTCGTGTACATCAACAGTACCTTTAACAAGATATTTCATATATTAAATTGATTAATTTTAAAGTTTTTCAACCATTAAATTTATCAATATCAAAGTTTATGTACTAAATTGATTAATTTTAAAGTTTAGTACCTAATTACTTGTCATCAAAGCCAAGGCAATAAGAATGAAGGAATTTCTTGATGATGCAACTAACAACATGCGACATTAACCATGGTACTATTTTTGTATTAGCATGGTTTATAACATTTTCTTTTTGGCCAAATTTTGTTTTGATGTTGGAAACATGGGTTAGTTTGCAATAGTAGGGAATCATGATTTAAAGTAATGTGATTTGTATGAATGACTTTTGTCGCAATGGGAAAGGAGAAAAATTGAAAAGGAAAAGAAACAGGTTTATTATATATCAAGTTGGAATCTTATTGAATATGAATATGATGATGATGGTATGGTGGATCATGGTGCTAATGCTGGTCTTTTTTTTTTTTTTTTTTTTGTTTATTAGGTAGCCAAGAAGAAAATGGAATGAATGAAACATCACATAAGAGATTATCCATAACATTTTGTTTTTATTGCAATAAAGTTTTTACTTACTGTTATTAAATACCATATAATAGTGGCGACAACTATAGCGGTAGCAGAGCACTAAGTCTTAGTAAGAAATAGCATTTGACGACAAGAACTTGCTATTCATTATTAATATTCCATAACAATGGTTCGCATCATAAGAACAATGTGTGCTTAAGGCATTAGGCATGGATATATTATATTTTTCGTTCGACTTTTTTCTTAATTTTTTCTATTAGAGTCACATCTTGATATAAAAAAAATCAATTAAATTTCTTTTAGTGATAATTATACGAATGGTACCGGAACTTTTGTGAATTTTGCATTTCATACTTGTATGCTTAGATCGATTATTTTAGTACCTTATAGTACAAAACATTAATTATATACATACCTTCTTTTAACACTATTAATTTGAAGTGCTCAAATGGATATATTATCCAATAGGGCATTGCACGTGTGATTTGCTGTTGAAAATTTAAAAGAAGCATGAAAAACATAACAAATACACGTTTGTTGATAAAAATAAAAATTCACAAAACCATGGTTAATTAATGCGTTTGCACCCTCTAACCTTTAAGGTCATGACATAAGAGAAAAGTCTTATTATTCCCATCGAAACCCTAAGTGTAACCAAATTTGCGAAATTGAAATGTAGGAGGTTGAATGGCTTTGATGATGCTGATATACTATAAAGGTAAATGCTAACCTCTTGCATGAACTCACACTATGGAAATGTTGTGTTGTTTCTTGGTAATGTTTTGCAATTGAAATTGTGGTATATGTTGTTTCTCCACTCCTTTTATATTAATTGGTTAGTTTCACAGACTTGCCATTGCCAACCTTGTGGTATTTGTTGTTTCTCCACTCTGTTTCAATTTGTTTGTTTCACGGACTTGTCATTACCAACCTTGACAGTAATGTTGGATGTGTTGTAAACATATGGGGTCATGTGTTCAATGTTCTGACACATTTTATGTTGTTACCTATTTAGTTGTAGGCCTTAAACCAAAAATGGACTTTTATAAACAGTTACTACTGGTGTCATGAATGATGAAATCATGTGAAATGTGTTATGATACATGTGACCGTTCGGTCAATAGTAGTTGAGGACCAATGTTGTGCAAGTGTAGTCTTCAAGCAAGACAATTTGTTGCAAAGATAAAGGTTAACTTAGGGGGGATCTACTATGGTTGTCCTAGATACAACATGGTATTGTGTACAAGTGTGATTAATCATGTAATGAATGTCTTTTTGCCAATGTTTAGATGTCTCAGGTACTAATATTTTTGAATTACATATGCAGGACAACGGGTGAAACTTCTTTCGATGGGTTCTATATAGTGGTAAGATTGACAGCAGGGTGGCAAAAGTAATTAAGGCCAGAAAATTACAAGCCTAGAAAGTGGAAAAAGTGATAGAGCAATTAAGAAGTGATAGGTGTAAGTTGTAGGAGGAGATGGACATGCTTCGAGAAGTTGTTTTTAGTGAAGGCACAGAGGCGAATGAGCTTGATCATGCTTGTATCTATAGAGGAAGTAGTAGAGCTAATGTAGGCGTAGACATTAAACTGATGCGCATTAAGCTTAAGGTATATCAGTGGCTAATTATTAGGACCTAGGTTAGGATAATATAACACTTGTTTGGTGGTAGGCTTTAATCATGTATGGTTTTAGTTTAGATGTTGATGTTGATGCAGTTTCACTTTTTGTCTCTTTGTATAAGAGTTGTAAAGTCAATGCAACATGGTAGTCGTTATGTTCACCATCCTTTTATTATATGTAATGTAAAAGATGAGTTGTCAATGAAATGGCAAGGTTGGTTTCATTGATTTTCCAATACAAATTTGTTGCTTTTCTCCATCTTTTGCTAATTGTATAGTCCTAATAACCGCATTAGAAATGGCAAGGATGTGCTAAAGGAAAGGTCAATCTAAGATGCGTGTGTAGATTGTGTTCGTAACTACCTGTGGATAAATCCATCTGATGTTATGATTAAGGGAGGCTTTTAGAATTTTTTTATCAGTTCAGACTATGCTCCACATTGAACAAGTTAAACAACCATGCAAAATGGTGTGAAGGAAAATAACAATTGATTTGCAAACCTGATCAAATATAGCCATTTGTAGATAGCTTAGCTGAACAACATCAATAAATTAATATGTGCAATTCGTGATGCTAGTATTTCTAACATTCAATGTAAAGACATGAACAGTTCCAATAATGATAGTATGATGCTCAATGACAACACGTAACATTGTCAAACATAATACTCTCTGGCCATGTATGATGCCAAACAACGAAATTTTGCAAATATTAACACATAATAATAGGTTTATGTTTTCCTCGACTATGCCATGCTAATCATATTGGAAAAATCATTTCTGGGTGCACCAAAAACTTTACTCAACCTCATAAAGGGAAGAAGAAACTGGTCACACTCCAACAAGTGCCCATCAATATTTAGAAAATAATGTCCCACCTTGCTGCAACTCAATTTACGAATTCAATCATTGTTTCATGTTCAATAAGCCTGCTATATCAAGCCTCACTCACAATTCCAAAGAAAAAATCACTTGTCATGAATGAATATACATTAAAATAAAAGATGAAGATATGTAAATATTGACACCATCATAGGTTCACCTCATACTTATCTTCCAAAATATGAAATAGAAAACAAAACAACGTGCCACACAATCTACTCAAACTTGATGTACATTGTTCACATTTCAACACACATAACAGTTTTTTATATATATTGTTGTACATAATTCCATCATGTGCCTCTAAGCACTCACACATATCATAGGTCCTAATGGTGCTACAGATTGCAAAAAAGTAATTTCCCACTTTCTTGTGCAAAAAATGCCCAAAAAAAATAAAAGAGCATCAATTGGCAACAATAGGTTTAAGTGCCATTATAATAATTAAATAGCCTAACATAGATAAGTCTATCAACAACGAAAGAAACCAACTACATTAGCATGCAACTAACAATAACTGCTGGACATCTATTTGTTGTACAGCTTCTTGCTTTCTTGGGTTAGAGTGGAGTTTCCACCTTCATCTTCACTTGAGTCAACCCTCAAGTACACATGCCTAGTGTTCTTATGTCACGTCTCGAAGTTTTACCTAGTAGTAGTAAACAAGATACACTTAAATACTATTTCTAGTTTACCTTCTGAGAATGACATATTTTCAATAAATAGGATCTTTTAGTTGCTTAGATAATGTGAACAAATATATATAAGATATAAATTAGTAAATAACTGTCACACTAAGTTTATGAATAATAATAAAAATATTACAGAACATAACATTTCTATAAACTCTTGCAAATACATAGCTAAAGTTTCTAATGCAAGATACTTGCAACTAAAATAGAAATATATATTCTTATCCTATACTATTCCTTAAGCTTCCAGCTTCTAATTTCTTACCAGGACTATGCTCCTGGTAGTAATGAGCCAAGGTCGCAGAGTGAACCTGAAATGATTATTGGAGTATGAGCTAAACCACGAGCTTAGTGAATAACCAAAACTTATCACAGAACACACACAAGTTATTTGACAATGGTATGAAATGTATCAATCAAACATATGTACAAATACAAGCCTGGATAACCTGAAATCCAAACAGGATGAAGATTTGCGCCCTCTCATCAGGATTAAAGGATCACAATCTATGGCCTACCTACCTAGGAGAGACTAAGCTTTTAGGAAACAACAATGCTCAATTTAATTATCTCTTTGAATTTATTGTGTCTTAACATTCATTTTGTTGCTTTAGCTTTAGAAACTCCACTAAATGTTAGTCATTTCCAAGCAATACCATAAGCGGCATCCTTCATTTACCATTTAGTTCCTATGGTATCAATAGAACAAAGGTAATCTTGCAATTAACTAATAGCTTTCTTGCCTACATAAACCAAGCATTACCAGAGATCCGAAATACTAACACGTAGTAGGCTACTACTTACTCAAATGCTATTTTATGTAAAATATGCAATGCATGTACAATTTCCATTATGGTACCAGTAGTTTTTAATTAAATTGAAGGAGATCAAGCAATACAGACATTCAATCATGTTACATACACAATATAGTCATACATAATTCTGTGTCATTTTTATTAGAGTGACTTGGCAATCAATACAATACATGGTCCCCATATACCATACAGTACACTCAAATTATTATCTTTTATTTAAAGTTCGCGAAGTTACAAGCACATACAATGTAATAAGACTGAGTTACTCACCTGTTCATGTTGCTCAATCGTAGTAATCGTCAAGAAAATCCTCACAAGTACCCAAGTCACCTATTGAGATGATTAATATATTCATCAATGACACAAAAAAAAACTATATGACTAAACTTTTATGAATGTATAAGTGTCCTATCATGCTATTTCGTTCTATTACTATATTAATTCTTTGGAGATCTTAAGATAATTAAGTATTAGTCCATTTTTATTTTCAAGTTGTTTGGTTTGATTTTGTTTGATACATATGTCTATTAAGCGGGTATTCGGGAATTTGACAATTTAATTAATTCACTTTTATAGTTTTTATTGTTTAGAACTATCGATTTTCTTTCGATTTACTTGATATAATTTTTTCGTAAAATATAGATACCCTATATTCACAAATTTAGATTATTTAAATTTTCATTGTTATCTAATTATTTATAAGTATTCATTTAGATAAATACTTGGTAATTACTAAACCTGTAATTTTTCTTGTAAACTAATTAAATACATCCATAGCGACAATAATTTAATAACATAAAGATTTGCTCAATTAAATAAAATTGTTTTTGAAAAATCATTATTGGCTGAATAATAATAATAATAATAATAATAATAATTACGATGACAATATTAATAATAATAATAACAATAATTACGGAAATGACAATAATAATAAACAATTTTAGTGATAATAATAATGTTTTTCACAATAATAATACTTGTAATATTTATCATATAATTTAAATCAACACTAATTCACAAATCCTTATTATTAAAGTTAAAATTAATAGTAATATTACTTAAATAGATTTAGACTTAGCTTTTGAGTTTTTATTATAAATATTACACATAATAATATTTAAGAAATGACAATTTTAGAAACATTATTAATTTAAGTATTTTTAATGATATTAGAAATATTAACAATTATAGTTGTAAAACTTAATGAACTTGGATTAAATTAATAATAATGATTTATATTAGTAATAATCCTCTCCTGTTAATGTTATATTACTAATCTATAATATGCATGTTAATAATCTCATTATATAATACTTAAATACTATATATTTATTAATACCGAAAATTTTTTCATTTTTAAACTCAATTTTCAAAAATTTTAAAATTATATTACTAATAAGTAATAACACTTTTAATATTTACAGAAAAATAAATAAATAAATAATAACAGTCCTAAAAATATTTATAACATTAATTATTATATAATTTAATTTAATTAACTTCAGTTTCAAAAAAATATTTTTTTTATAAAATTGAAAGCCCAAAGGTACACGGGGTGGAACACGCCCTTTTTCCTCCTGTGCTCATCAGGGAAGACACTATTCATTCTCTTCTCCAATGAGCTCGGCCAATTTCGGCCAAATCTTGACGTTCCAAGGCCTATAATTTGATTCCAATGAATTTCTAAACATTTTACTACTTAAATATCAACTCAAAACATCAAACAACAACATGATTTGTGTTTTTCGGATCATCAAGGTAAAACTAGGGTTTTCGAAAATTACCTTACTCGAGCCAATCCGATGAAATTCGAAGCTTGTTTGTGTTGGGTATGATCCTATGATTATCAAAAGTCAGTTCCAATCCTTAGTTTTTAAAAAAAAAAAAAAACAACCCGAATTACATCAACTCAGCTCATACTCATTTCAAGCGTTTTTCGTGCTATTTTTTCCTTTGATTCGAACTAGGATGATTAGAGCGGTTTTGAATTCTGTTTTTAGCTCCTTTTGGTTACTACTTAAGTTGTTTTGATCAGGAAATTTCAAGAGAAAGTTGTGCTTGTTTGCTTGTCCATTATATATATATATATATAATATATATATATAAGGAAAAAGAAAGAAGGCTTGCTGGAGCATTTCCTTCCTGATTTGCATCCGAATTTCTACAATTTGGCACTGTTTTATCAGTTGTTTTTGTTGTCATAAATGAGGGGTTGAGTTGGCAAAGTTTGATTGGCTTAAAGAGTTGATTTTGTTGACCTTATGTGTATTATTTAATCAAATTTCGGATCTCATTTTTCAAGAACATCCAAACCCTACATATATACATCTAACCGTATCCTACAAGCATATATATATAATACTAATATTTAGATAATAATTATACATTTATTTAGGTAGTTTGTTAAGTGAATCGGGTACAAATTAGCTAATATTTGAGAGTTTTTGTACAAAAATATTTTTATTGAATTCCACAAAATACGTAGATTATCAAACAATACAAATTTAAGTTTTAAATTTACACGATTAATTGTTTTTAAAATTTTATCTCCCGCGATTAAGGTTTCTTAAGCTTATCAGGTCAATTTTTGTTTTAGGCTCCAATAGCTTAAGAAAACCCTAATTTGAACAATGGTGTGATTCAAATATTTATTTAAAGTCTAAATGTTTAGTTATACATCTGTTTATGCTTTTATGTGTATTTATAATCCTAACGGTTTATCTTTAGGTTATCGTTTCCCAACTATAAGCATAATTGATTAACTACTTAATATCTCATTTGATATAGAAGCTAAACTATCTATATATCTTAGGTTTTGATACCCAGTATGAAATCTTATCAGTAATGTTTATTACTATCTAAGAATCTTGAATTTTAGTGTTTAAATCCATGTATAGGCTCATTATTACTCTTTGTTCTAGTCTTAGGTCTTTATTGAGTTCAATAGTAGTCATTTAATCTCTATATTTATATTTTTCTATTTAATCTATTTATATGACAAGTTTGGGTTTGAAAATTTGGGTTTCCTTAAATTATATCTTGAATTATCAGTTCAAGATACAAAATCTCATTTTTGGTATCAATTAAGGTCAAAGAAGTTCTTTATTCGGTTCTTAGATCCTAACCCAACCAAATTTGAGTTATGTATACATTCTTAGGTTTTTATTGAATTCTAGGTTTACTAACTAGTTCATACATTTTATTCTAGAGTCGTGTACTAACGTGAAAAATTTCCAGGGTTTACATTCTCCCTCCCTTAAAATGAGCTTTGTCCTCAAAGCTTGTGTGCGTACCTGAATTCTCAAATAGATGTGGATAGTTTTTCTTGATCTTCTCTTCCAGCTCCCAAGTCATCTCTTCAGTTCAGAGATCCCATAACACCTTGACATAGTGGATTTCTTTATTTGTAAGAACTTGCACTTTCTGTCCAATATTCTAATAGGATGCTTTTCGTAAGTCAAATTCTCCTTCAGGTCAATTGGTTCCAGTTCAACTATCTTATCTAGATCCGATACATATTTTCTTAGTACCAATACATGAAAAACATTATGTATACCAAATAAATTAGGTGGTAATGCAAGACGGTATGCCAGGTTTCCAACTCCTTCCAATATTTCAAATGGTCTTACATATCTAGGAGTCAACTTTCCTTTTGTTTATCTGCTATGAAGACTTTTGATTGGACTTATCTTCAAGTAGACATGTTCTCCTTCATTAAATTCCAATTCTCTTCTTTTTCAGTCTACCCAGCTCTTTTGTCTATCTTGAGCTTCTTTCATTCTTCGCTTTATTACTAAAACCTTGTCAATTATTTCCTGAATCAATTCAGGTCCAACCATTACTCTTTCCAAGTTATCCCAGAACAATGGTGATCGGCACTTTCTACCATATAAAGCTTCATAGGGTGGCATCCCTATACTTGAATGGTAACTATTATTGTATGCAAATTCCACTAATGACAAATGTTGATCCCAATTTCCTTTGAACTCTAAAATACATGATCTTAACCTATCCTCCAGTGTTTGAATGGTTCTTTCTGTTTGTCCATCAGTTTGAGGATGGTAAGCTGTACTAAATTTCAATTGGGTTCCCAATGCTTTCTGTAATCCTTGCCAGAATCTAGAAACAAATCATGGATCTCGATCTGATATTATACTAACAGGTACACCATGCAATCTCACAATTTCCTTCAAATACAGTTGTGCCAACTTTTCTAAGGGATAGATCAAGAAATGGGCTGACTTAGTGAATCTATCTACAATGACCCAAACAGCATCATGACCCACACTTGTCTTAGGTAGTGAGCATACAAAATCTATAGATATTTGATCCCATTTCCATTCGGGAATTGGCAATGGTTTCAACAATCCACCTGGTTTTTTATGTTCTGCTTTTACTCTCTGTCATACATCACATCTGGCCATGAATCGAGCAATATCATTTTTCATTCCATTCCACCAATATGCACTCCTCAGCTCTTGGTATGTCTTCGTTTCGCCTGGATTGATGGTATATCCGGAATAATGTGCTTCATGCATTAATTCTTTCTTCAAGTTTTCATCATGTGGTACACACAATCTTTTACTCATTCTTAATATACCATCATCGTCCACCTGAAAATCCTTATATTTCCCTTGTGATACCCTTTAGATAATTTCTTGGAATTCCTTTTGTTCTTTCTGAGCTTCCTTAATTCGTTGGAGCAAAGTAGGCTCCAAGGTTAAACTTCCAAGTTCTGTATCCAAACCTTGTATTGAAAACTCCAAATTTAGATTCTCAAATTCTCTGATGAGTTCTTTCTGCTCCGTCAATATTGAGGCTACTTCTCCATAATTTTTGAGACTTAATGCATCAGCTACAGCATTTACCTTACCAGGATGGTAATTGATGGTTAAATCGTAATCTCTAATTAATTCCAGCCATCTACGTTGCCTCATGTTCAATTCCTTCTAGGTAAATATATACTTCAAACTTTTGTGATCTGTATATATTTCACATTTCTATCCATACAAGTAATGACACCAAATCTTGAGTGCAAAAACAATAGCAGCTAATTCCAGGTCATGAGTAGGATAATTCATCTCATGGGGTTTCAACTGTTTAGAAGCATAAGTTATTGCTTTCCGATTTTGCATTAGTACGCATCCTAAACCATTCCTGGATGCATCACTATAAACGGTGTATGGATCCTTGTCATTGGGCAGAACCAATATTAACGCTGATACCAATCTCTTTTTCAACTCTTGAAAACTCTGTTCACGTTTATCATTCTACTCAAATTTTTCATTTTTCTTTGTCAATTGTGTCAGTGGTCGTGCAATCCTTGAGAAATCTTGTACAAATTTCCGATAATATCCTGCTAATCCCAAGAAACTTCTTACTTCAGTAACAGTTTTAGGTCTTTTCCATTCCACGATAGATTTAACCTTAGCAGGATCAACTGATATCCCATCACCCGAAATAATGTGTCCTGGGAGCGATATACTTTTAAGCCAAAACTCACATTTAGACAATTTAGTATACAGCTGATTGTTTTGTAGTATTTGTAATATGCTTCTTAAATGTTCATCATGTTGCTCATCTGTGAATGAATACACTAATATGTCATCTATGAAGACAAACACACAAACATCCAATAAATGTCTAAAGATACGGTTCATCAAGTCCAAGAAAATAGCGGGTGCATTTGTTAATCCAAACGGCATGACTAAAAATTCATAATGACCATACCTAGTTCGAAATGCCCTTTTTGGTACGTCCTCAACCTTGATTCGAATTTGATGGTAACCAGATTTCAAATCAATTCGAGAAAATACTTTTGCTCCCTTTAATTGATCAAAAAGATCATCAATTCTTGGTAAAGGATATATGTTCTTAATAGTTACTCTGCTTAATTCTCTATAATCAATACAAAGCCTCATTGAGCCGTCTTTCTTTTTAACAAACAATACCATTGCTCCCCATGGTGAAACACTAGGTCTAATAAATCCTTTATCCAATAATTATTGTAATTGCACATTTAATTCTTTCAATTCCATAGGTGCCATGCGATATGGAGCTTTTGATACTGGTTCTGTTCCAGGTATCAAATCAATTGAAAACTCTACCTCCCTATGTGGGGGTAATCCTAGTAATTCATCAGGGAATACATCTGGATACTTAAACTGTTCTGATAGTATGAACATCCATTTCTTTGGGTTCGTCCTTGATTACTCCAAGAATACATCCGTTCCTCTCTATATGCTTTTCATTTTCAACTTCAGTTGTCATTATTCGACTTCCGACCTCTTTAAGGATTTCACCTCTAAACTCTTTTCTTTCCCCTTAGTTATTCATAAAAGATATTGCCTTAAGACGACAGTCAACTTTTTCTTTTGCAGTAGTTAACCATGCCATACCCAAGATCATATCATATTTTTGAATATCTACAAAAGATTAAATCAGCAAATGATTTCTGTCTCCCGATTTCTAGTGGATATCCTTTCATTATCTCACGAGTCATCACTGAATCTCCTGTTGGTGTGGTAACTCCTAGCTCCTTGGTCATGGTCTGAATTGGATATTCCACACTTCTTGCTAGTCTAGTATTGATGAAAGAGTGTGTTGCTCCCATATCAAATAAAGCATACGCAGGTTTACCTCTCATTTGAATTGTTCCTATTTATCATTTAATAATTACATGTTATTTTGCTTCACAAGAATATTTGTTCATCTAATCATGTTTGTGCCGGCTAGAACTACTCAAATAATTTTATTATCAGACTACATACCTGCAATGAGACCGTAGTCGTCAGGATCAGCTTCATCCCATACATTTTCTTCATCCTTCCCCTCGGATTCCAAATCCTCAATTGGAGTTCCATGCATAGTATAAACTCTAGCTGTTGTAGTAGCTTTACTGGCATTAGCATCCCATTTTTGGGTCCGGTCGTACTAACTACTCCTTTAGAGTGGGAAGAACCAGTAGTTGTGTTCATTTATTGTAGACAATGAGTTGATATATGTTCGACATTTTTACAGATAAAACAGGTTGCACCATTTTTCTTTAGGCATGTAAAAACCATATGTCCACTTTCACCACAGTAATAACATTTTTGTTGTAACTGTGGATAATTTCTTGGGTAATGAGCTCCTTTACACTTCCAGCACGAAACATTACTTCTTTCAATGTTCCTACTTTTCATATTCCCCATGGGTTTAAAGAATCTCTTTTTCTTAGGAGCAAAACTTGTTCCTATTTCCTCATGTGCTCTTTTCCAAATGTCTATCCATGTTTCCTATATCTTTTAACTTCATATTTCTTGGCACGTTCAATTATCCGTGCTTTTTCTACCTTAGCTGCAAAATCCACAATTTCGAACTCAGCCAGTCTCCTTTGAAAATTTGGTTCTAACCCTGCCATGGAAGTTTGCCTTTTTAATTCATCACTGTCTTTGTAGGCATCTAGTGCAAATTGTAATAACCGATTGAACTCGTGCTCATATTCATCAATTGTTTTACTGCCTTTTGTTAAATTCATCAGGTCAATACTATACTTCGCCTTTAGACTGCTTAGAAAATATTCTTTCAGAAATTCTTGCTTAAACGTCTCCCAATTAATGGGTTGGGGCAATGTTCTTTGCTCAGAATTCCACCACAATCTTGCTCTTAACCTAAGCAAATAAGTTCCATACGCTACCTTTAGAGCTTTTGGTACCTGGAAAACATCAAGAGATCGCTCGATTTGAGCTAGCCAATCCTCAGCTTCTTCTGGCTTTCTGAGTAGTCCTTCAAAGTACCTATTGCATTTGATAAATTCAAGCAACAAGTTTCTTTGAGGACGTAATGGTGGTGGCGATGGTAGTTCTTGTTCATATCATGTTGGCCCTTGCACCTCGGCAGCCGATTCATTTGGGTTTACTGGTCCATTTCTTGAACTTGAATAGGAGTAGTATATTTTTCATTTCTTCCAGTGTTTATTGGAGGAGCTTCCGGTGCCCCAGCTGGTGGTACAACATGTGTTGCTTACATATTTTGTAGAGCTTGCAAAATTAGTACATTTTGTTGTTGAAGATTTTGCAACACATCTTCTAATCAGTTCTGAGTTGGTGCAGGAGCATATGTTGGTGGATTTTCAGATATTCTTGCATTTCTACTTCTATCTCTTCCTCTTGGCATTCTATTATTATTGAACATATTATCTGTATTAGTTCGAGATTTACATTCATTAAAAGACGTCAAAGAAACCACATATATATGACACACATGTATTTCATAACCAAAACACACATAATATTATATAGTTAGTGCTTTATATACATTCCAAAATTTGCATTAACTCTAGTCCTAACTTCTTCTAGTGATCACATCAAAAGTTCGTCATTCGTCATACTACATGCCATATACATATATAATCCTACCAGTAAGTCCATCAAAATATTACATCAGTTATATCATCTATCAAGATAAACATAACATAGTCTAAGATTAGATCTAACTCTATGGGCTAAGGTACAAAGGTCCCTTGCCCTTTTCCCGAGGGCCTAACTGTGGATAGTGATCTTCCTTTTCAAAGCTACTATCATCTACATCAATTCTCCCCTCACTATTCCCTAGTGGTGTCAATGTCAGGTTGGTATCCATTATCCGGATACCCTTAAAGGCAGGCTTCTCCATGGTGCTAGGTGGTGGTACGTCTTTCTCAATCCATCCACCATGAGTAGTCCCAATCCATTGGGCATAATTATAATTGGAAACAAATCTTTCAGCTTTCATTCTTTTATTTTTTCCCTCTTTTTCATCTATCAAAGCTGTAGTCACGTCTGCATAAAAATTGTGGCCTGCATAGTTGCTTGTTTTCTTTTGCCATGTGATCTAATGAAGTGTCTGGTCTCACTTTCCTCCTCTGGAATGATAGAAGGCCTGTCTGATAAAACATCTCTGGGAAAATGGCTTCTGACCACATGTGTCAGCATCCAATCATCATCAAGAGCAGCATCCTCCCGAGCCAAAGCATGATCATATCTAATGTCATGCGCATATACCCAATCACCTCCAATAGGAATCTAAATCCTAAAGTCTGGAAGATTGGGTCTCACTCATCGAGCAGATACAATAAAAGCTATATTATCGATTTCTATGCCTCCCCCTCTGTGATTAATCAACCTCTCAAACCTGTAAATGGTCATAACTGCTATGCCATTATTTAAGAAAGCCCTCTCCATCAGGAATAGCCAATTTTTCAGTAGTGGTTGTAGACCTCTCTTCCAGGTGCTGAAAATTTCATCCAGGATCTTTGTAATGCCTGACAAAGCCAAATCTTCTACTAAGACTCGGAGTTGGCGTCTATAATCATTAAGTGTCTCTTTCTCCATCATCCTAAAGATTTGCCATTTAATATGACAAATGGTAGGATTGGTCTGCACACAATAAAATTTGTATGATTAGTAATCACACAGATTTTATCCTTAATTGTGCATCTAGTACTACTTATAACTACCCAACTAATCTAAATAGTTCTAATTGGATCTAAACTTATACTATTAATACCACATTTACTAATTTACTTTCTTACATATATTTGTCATTCCTATACCAACAACCATGCTCTGATACCAACTTAAAACTGTCATGCCCCGAGGGTACCCTAGTAGTAGTAAACAAGATATACTTGAATACTATTACTAGTTTACGTTCTGAGAATGACATATTTTCAATAAACAGGATCTTTTAGTTGCTTGGATAAGGTGAACAAATAAATATAAGACATAAATTAGTAAATAACTATCACACTAAGTTTGTGAATAATAATAAAAATATTACAGAACATAACATTTCTATAAACTCCTGCAAATACATAGCTAAAGTTTCTAAGGCAAGATATTTGCAACTAAAATAGAAGTATATATTCTTATCCTATACTATTCCTTAAGCTTCCGGCTTCTAATTTCTTACCGGAACCATACTCCTGGTAGTAATGAGCCAAGGTCACAGAATGAACTTGAAATGATTGTTGGAGTGTGAGCTAAACCACGAGCTCAGTGAATAACCAAAACTTATCACATAACACACACAAGTTATTTAACAACCGTATGAAATGTATCAATCAAACATATGTACAAATACAAGCCTGGATAACCCGGAATCCAAACAGGATGAAAATTTGGGCCCTCTCATTAGGGTTGAAAGATCACAATCTATGGCCTACCTACCTAGGAGAGACTAAGCTTTCAGGAAACAATAATGCTCAATTTATTTATCTCTTTGAATTTATTGTGTCTTAACATTCATTTTCTGCTTTAGCTTTAGAAACTCCACTAAGTATTGGTCATTTCCAAGCAATACCATAAGCGGCGTCATTCATTTACCATTTAGTTCTTATGGTATCAACAGAACAAAGGTAATCTTGCGATTAACTAATAGCTTTCTTGCCTACATAAACCAAGCATTACCAGAGACCTGAAATACTAACACGTAGTAGGCTACTACTTACTCAAATGCTATTTTATGCAAAATATGCAATGCATGTATAATTTCCATTATGGTACCAGTAGTTTTTAATTAAATTGAAGGCGATCAAGCAATACGGACATTTAATCATGTTACATACATAATGTAGGCATACATAATTCTATTCATTTTTATTAGAGTGACTTGGCAATCAATACAATACACGTTCCATAAACCATACAGTACAATCAAATTATTATCTTTTATTTAAAGTTCGCTAAGTTACAAGCACATACAATGTAATAAAACTGAGTTACTCACCTGCTCATATTGCTCAATCGTAGTAATCATCAGGAAAGTCATCATAAGTACCCAAGTCACTTATTGAGATGATTAATATATTCATCAATGACAAAAAAAAAAAAAAAACTATATGAATAAACTCCTATGAATGTCTAAGTGTCCTATCGTGCTGTTGGGTTTTCGTTCTATTACTATATTAATTCTTTGGAGATCTTAAGATAATTAAGTATTAGTCCATTTTTATTTTCAAGTTGTTTGGTTTGATTTTGTTTGATACTTATATCTATTAAGTGGGTATTCGGGAATTTGACAATTTAATTAATTCACTTTTATAGTTTTTATTAGAACTATCGATTTTCTTTCGATTTACTTGATATAATTTTCTCGTAAAATATAGATACCCTATATTCACAAATTTAGATTATTTAAATTTCATTGTTATCTAATTATTTATAAGTATTCATTTAGATAAATACTTAGTAATTACTAAACTGTAATTTTTCTTGTAAATAATTAAATACATCCATAGTGACAATAATTTAATAACATAAAGATTTGCTAAATTAAATAAAATTGTTTTCGAAAATTCATTGTTGGCCGAATAATATAATAATAATAATAATAATAATAATAATAATAATAATAATAATATTAATATTATTATTATTATATTATATTATTATTATTATTATTTATTATTATTACAATAATAATAAACAATTTTAATGATAATAATAATGTTTTTCACAATAATAATACTTGTAATATTTATCATATAATTTAAATCAACATTAATTTACCAATCCTTATTATTAAAGTTAAAATTAATAGTAATATTACTTAAATAGATTTAGACTTAGCTTTTGAGTTTTTATTAAATATAACACATAATATATTTAAGAAATGATAATATCAGAAACATTATTAATTCAAGTATTTTTAATGATATTAGAAATATTAACAATTATAGTTGTAAAACTTAATGAACTTGAGTTAAATTAATAATAATGATTTATATTAGTAATAATCCTCTCTTGTTAATGTTAATATTACTAATCTATAATATGCATGTTAATAATCTCATTATATAATACTTAAATACTATATATTTATTAATACAGAAAATTTTTCATTTTTAAACTCAATTTTCAAAAATTTTAAAATTATATTACTAATAAGTAATAACACTTTTAATATTAACAGAAAAATAAATAAATAAATAACAACAGTCCTAAAAATATTTACAACATTAATTATTATTTAATTTAATTTAATTAACTTCGGTTTAAAAAAAAATATTTTTTTTATAAAATTGAAAGCCCAGAGGTACATAGGGTGGAACATGCCCATTTTCCTCCCGTCCTCATCAGGAAAGACACTATTCATCATCTTCCCCGATGAGCTAGGCTGATTTCGACCGAATCCTGACGTTCCAAGGCCCATAATTTGATTCCAATGAGTTTCTACAACATTTTACTACTTAAATATCAACTCAAAACATCAAAACAACAACATGATTCGTGATTTTCGGATCATCAAGGTAAAACTAGGGTTTTCGAAAATTACTTTACTTGAGCCAATCCGATGAAATTCGAAGCTTGTTTTTGTGTTGGTTATGATCCTATGATTATCAAAAGTCAGTTCCAATCCTTAGTTTTTTTTTTAAAAAAAAAAACAACCCGAATTACATCAACTCAGCTCATACTCATTTCAAGCGTTTTTCGTGCTATTTTTTCCTTTGATTCGAACTAGGATGATTAGAGCGGTTTGAATTCTGTTTTTAGCTCCTTTTGGTTACTACTTGTAGACACCCAATTTTTGCCAAATTAATTAAGGCTTAAAATTTAATTAAATTCATTTTTCAAAAGCCTTAAGTATTGATGAAATTGGCTAAGTGATTAAGGCACAGGCCAAATGGCCTGTTGGTTAAACATATGGACCCAAACACACACTCAAGCTCAAGGACACAGGTTCAAACCCTAGCAAAGGCAAATTTTTGCCTTTTTATCATTTTTGTCTTTTCATTTTCCTCAAATGTGACTTTTGCTTTACTTTGCATCAGTTTTTAACTGACAAAACATCATTGATTGTCAAAATTGATGATGGGATTGCAAAGTGGTTACAAAATTGAAAGATTAGTGCAAAAAACAACCCAAAAGTTACAAAATTCAATGTATAAAGCATTCAATTGCATTCAATTGAGGAGTTACAAAATTGAGTGGATGAATCTGGCATGGAATATGAAAACAATCATCAATTCATCAGTTTCAAACAATTTAATCATGGATTTTCTAATTAAATTCGTGGAAAAATCAAAGGGCAAAAATCAATTCATTTTTGAAACTGTTCGAAACTGAAAATTGAGCTTGCAACCTATAAATAGGAGGTCCTAGGAGCAAAAGGCACAAGTCAATTTCAACAAAACACAATCAGAATGAGTGAATTCGAAGATTTCGAAAATTAGGGTTCTTAAAGAGAAAATTCGAAATTTGAGAATTTCGAATTGTTTTTGATTCAATTGGAGTGTTTAAGGAGCTTTAGGAACAAGTTTAAAGTAATCGAGTGTGCTTTAATTTGATCAATTTGTTCAAAATCATCTCTGCAAATTTTTTTATTTTTTTCGGATTTGAACCGCTGGCGACCACCACTTCGAACCGCCGTCCACGGTGGTTCTGGGCGTGAACCACCACCTCCAGAGGACGCGCCACCACCATTGGAGTCGGGCCGACAAGCTTCCAGCCACCAAGGACCACCGGAGCTGCCGGAATCCGCCCCGAAAAGTCGCGTCGTCGTTCTTCTTCACCCGCCGGAGCTCCGAGATCCGACCCGAAGATCCGAATCCAACCCGGTCGGTCATCGGTCAACGGTCAACTCTGATCAGACGGTCCAGATTCAATCAAGCAGATCAGACGGCCCAGATTCAATCAAGCAAATCAGCGGCTCAGATTTGATCAAGCAGATCAGACGGCCCAGATTCAATCAAGCGATCAGACGGCCCAGATTTCATCAAGCGATCAGACGGCCCAGATTTCATCAAGCGATCAGACGGTCCAGATCGAGTCAACAAGATCAGACGATCCAGATCGGTCAGCGAGATCGACGCTCCAGATCTCGTCTGCTTCATCCGACGGTCCAGGTTAATCCGCATTATTTTATTAATAGTTTATTATATAATTAATTTCAGAAAATAATAAAAAATAGCAAAAAATAGTAAAAAATTTATAAAAATTCATAAAAAATTCAGAAAAATTCAAAAAAATACAAAAAAATCCAGAAAAATCAAAATATTTATTTTTTATATAAATTTATTTTTTTTGATATTTTTTGGATATTTTTAATGTGTATTTATACACAAATTACCTTAGAAATGCATATTTAATGCATGAAAAATATTTTTAATATATTTTAAATTATTCTGGATATGTTGTGAAATTATGTGATGATTTTTAAAAAAAAAATAAAAAAAATAATAATAAATAATAAAAATAGATAAAAATGACAAAATTGGATTTTCCAAAAAACAAAATTTTTTAGAAAAAAAATAAAATAATAAAAAATGATTTTCGGACTTAGAAAAATTATATTTTCATAAAATAAAAAAAATCAATTGATTAGATCATAGGAGCATCAAAAAAATGATTTTTTATAAAAAACTTGAAAATTTAATGAACTTAAATTGAGAATGGTTCAAAAATTAAAATTGATCAACAAATTAAAGTTTTTTTAAAAGAACTACGTTTTGTCTGATCTCAATTAGCGAGTACGTAGGCACCTGTGGGGCGACATAAAAAATAAAAAAGTTTTTTTTTTTGTAAATATAAGATATTTTGTTGATGTTTATGTTCTAAAAAAATAATAAAAATAAAAATGAAGAAAAGCACATAAAAAATAAAAATAAAAGATTTGACTTGTAAATATTTGTTATGTAATATTTTTTTTTTTTGAGCATGAAAAGGATAAATTATAAGTTTAAAATTCCAAAAGTGGTAACCAATTTGGTTTTAATAGGTTAGCCCCCGAATCCATGATATCTGGTTTTAAAAGTTGATTTTTTAAATCAAATTTTCGCAGACTAGTAGCTAAGTTAGGATCAACCGACCCATTGATCCTAACTTTTTATTTTTTCCCCCGATTTATATCGGGTGGCGACTCTAAATTTTTTTAAAAAATTTCTTTTAACCCCTAGTCGAGGATTCATGTTAAATGTGTTCGGGTTTAATGTGAATCGGGTTAAGAGAAATGAACTAGATAAGATAGTGGAAAAAATCCAAGCTCGACACTACTTAAGAGTTGTTTTGATCAGGAAATTTCAAGAGAAAGTTGTGCTTGTTTGCTTGTCCATTATATATATATATATATATAAGGAAAAAGAAGAAGGCTTGCTGGAGCATTTCCTTCGCTGATTTGCATCCGAATTTTCTACAATTTGGCACTATTTTATCAGTTGTTTTTGTTGTCATAAATGAGGGGTTGAGTTGGCAAAGTTTGATTAGCTTAAAGAGTTGATTTTGTTGACCTTATGTGTATTATTTAATCAAATTTTGGTTCTCATTTTTCAAGAACATCCAAACCCAACATATATACATCTAACCATATCTTACAAGCATATATATATATAATACTAATATTTAGATAATAATTATACATATATGGGTAGTTTGTTAAGTGAATCGGGTACAAATTAGCTAATATTTGAGAGTTTTTGTACAAAAAATATTTTTATTGAAATCTACAAAATACTTAGAGTAAAGACCCGACATGCTCAATTCTCAAATTAAGCACACCAAGTCCCCAACCACGTATAACTCTTACGAATTATACATAAGATTGTCTTAAAAGAAGGTGTTTATGTTGAACATTGCGAAACCAATTTTAGAATTTATGAAATCGTTTAGTTAGATTTCTAAATAACTGAATTCGGCAGCGAAAAATCAAATTTTATAAAGCAACTTATAAACTTCTCCTCCCTAAAGAGCAAACCAATTTTCTAAGAAATTAACTTTATAAAAATACTTTATGATCTACTCTTAGGGGTAGATAATCATTTACAATCAATTGGGCATTAACAAGCCCTTAAAAGAAAATACAATTTATAAATTTATCCAGTCCTCTTACAAAACAAAACAAAACAAAACAAAACAAAAGAAGAAACAAAATACAAGTAATATCTCGATCCTATCACACTTCACTCATTCTCCCATATCTTTAGAATCGCCCAAAATCCGGGACAAACATCATCACATCAATCATCGTCACCATCACCATCCTCATCAACATCAACATCAACAACAATAATAAGTACAACAACATCAATAACCTCCACATCATCATCAAGTCATCATCTCACAAAAGGTTTTATAAAGCTTTCGTCTCAATTCATATTCATTATCATCAACAACAACAACATCGTTATCAACTTCATCAACATCATCTTTATCAACAACAAAACCTATAAAAAGAATAACAACAACAAGGATGAGCCGAAGCCCAGTACACAGTAACACAATCACACACGGAGTGACACACGACTTAAACTATATGCAATGCACAGCCATAGATTATTATCTTTTCTTTAAAGTAAATAAACAACTATCATAGGAGCACTCACACTCCGAATCAAGCAATGGGAATCTGGAGATCCTGAGTAATGCTCACGACGCTCAGGGGGTTGATATAAGCAGCCCGAATACTTATATCTCTTAGATAACGTTACACTGAAAAAGAAACGGTAATCTCATCCAGGGCTTATAGTCGTTACCCAACTCTACTTAGACTCAATCCATAACATAAATCTAGTTCACACGCTCCCATAAACGTTGAACTAAACTATGATACTTCTTTCCAAGTTTAAGTAAACGTTACACTGTTACTACATTCCCTTCGATTACCGCCGAGCCATGTCATTGCATCATGATAAGTGGCCTAAGCGCCTATTATAATATTGTTATTGCATCATGACAACCCGCCGAGCCAAATCATTGCATCATGACAAGTGGCCTAAGCGTTTATTCTAACATTGTCATTGCATCATGATAAGTTGTCGCTCCTTAGACCGGATTCAACGACGTAAAACACAACCAACACTCATCAATTACTAAGCCGTCTTTAAGTTCTTAATCCATTTATGATGCCTATCCTATCAATCATCACGCATCACTCAAGTTACTGCGTACCTTATATACGAAATCCAAACAGAGCCTTAGAAGGTTGATCAAAGCCAATCCAAAAGCGTTAGAACCAAAACCAAAACCAAACATCTGTTTCAAGAAATTGAACTCACATAAGAACTTAAGCTAGTACTCGTTCATATTAAATATAAACCATATCACAACCTATTATTCACATATCAATATATATATACAAAACAACATATATATATATATATACATATAACAACACGTTACTACTCCCATAACAATATATATATATATATATACAAAACAACATATCTATATACATATAACAACACGTTACTCCCATAACAATATATATAATACAAAACAACATACTCCTCATGCTATCCAAAGATCATCCTAACACAGTCATTTAACTCTATTATTTGTTACTAATCCATTTTAGCTTAACCTTAGCCGAATAAGTTAAACTTAATCATTTAATAAGCCAAAGTTGTTAAACTAACTCAATCTAATTCATTTTATCCTATTCAAGTTCATTTAGTCAAGTTGAACCTAGGTTTGTTAACTAAGTTCATTTTATAACTAACTTCTAGATTTAATCTAATTATTTGTTAAATTTAAAATCTACTTAACCCAAGTTTAATTACATGAATTAATTCACTTAACACATCAACATCAAATATCACTTATCTATCTCATTTTAGCTCAAAAAGATCCATTTCCTAAGCAAAAACACATTTAACAAACAAAAACAAGTTTTTAACTTTGTTTTAGAAAGTGTTGCAGCTAGAAAGAACCAAAATTTAAGCATCAATAGTTTTCGAATTTGTAAATACTCAAAACATGAAAATTATAGATCTCTTTTTAATCTTTCCAACGCAACTTGAGTCACCTCAATCGGAGGTCGGATGAAAAAGTTATGGATAAAATACAAACGGCTGCGAAACAAGGGAAGGCTGCACGACCGAGTGCATGGTCGTGCTTGAGGCCATGCTGGGCATGAAAAAGTGACCCGAGACAAAATTTTAAAGGTTTTAAGGCCTGCATGGGCATGTGCACGGCTGTGCATCAGGTTGTGTACACTGAAACGAGAAAATGACGAAATCCTTTGTTCTTTAAATGCATTTCACTTCTCAAAGTTCTTTAAACTCATTCCAAAGTTTTCCAAAGCTTGTTATATGATCAATAAACATTCAACAACATAAACTTCACATTCATCACATCAAACATCTCAACTTCATCAACCTACATAACCACTATTCATCATCTTCTTCCTCAAACTCAACTCATATCAAACTTCAACTCAACAATTACAAAAATAAACACGCACTTTCAACCCAATTCGACATCAATTCATCAATTAAATAAGTAACTACAAAGATAACAAGAAATAACAACTTATATTTTTAGAACACTTGCACACTTGATCTTTCTTTACATTTCTAAATTGTTTCCTTCATCTAGCTCTCTCCTAGCTTTGATTATTCTTCTAGATAGCTTTAATCTTGAGATTTGTTGGAAGAAATTGAAAAAAGAAAAAGAAGAAGAAAGGAATAGGAAAAGAAATCTCGGTTGGGAAAAAAACATAAAGGAAGAAAATGAAAAGGAAGAAGAGAGCAGGAGATGAAAAGGAAAAAGAAAAGATAAGATTTAATAAAAAAAATTGATATTTTTCGAATAAGGTATAAGTTTAAAACTATCAGATTAAATATATATTTTAGAAGCATTTAAAAATAATTTTAGAATCGATTTAGAAATTAACTTAAAAAGAACTTAATTTAGGAATCTTTTTGAGAAGATATTTAATTTGATTCGAGTTTAAGAACTGATATTTTTATTCAAGCAAATGAACTCAAATTTTTAAAGATTTAGGAATTATGTTTAGGCTAAGAATCAAGATTTAGGATCCTCTAAATATTTCAATGACTTTTTAGAAATTTAGATTTCAAATCTCAAATTTCATTTAATTAATTACTATCTAACTTTGTCAACTTATCTATTTATATCCTATGATTAATTTAATTCATTCAAATCTATATAAACCCAATTTCTAATATATGTGAGGTTTAGGTATTTCACTTAGATTATCAAACAAAAAAAATTAATTTTTAAATTACACGATTAATTGTTTTTAAAATTTTTATTTCCTCCGATTAAAGTTTCTTAAGCTTATTAGGTCAATTTTTTTTTAGACTCCAACAGCTTAAGAAAACCCTAATTTGAACATGGTGTGATTCAAATATTTATTTGAAGTCTAAATCTTTAGTTATACATCTGTTATGCTTTTGTTGTGTATTTATAATCCTAACGGTTTATCTTAGATTATCATTTCCAACTATAAGCGCAATTGATTAACTACTTAATATCATATTTGATATAGAAGCTAAACTATCTATATATCTTAAGTTTGATACCTAGTATAAATCTTATCATAGTGTTATTACTATCTAAGAATCTTGAATTTTAGTGTTTAAATCCATGTATAGGCTCATTATTACTCTTTTTTTAGTCTGAGCTTTATTGAGTCAATATATCATTTAATCTCTATATTTATATTTTTCTATTTATCTATTTATGACAAGTTTCGCTTTGAAAATTTGGTTTCCTTTAATCATATCTTGAATTATCAGTTTAAGATAGGAAATCTGGTTTTTAGTATCAATTAGGGTCAAAGAAGTTCTTTATTCGATTCTTAGATCCTAACCCAGCCAAATTTGAGTTATGTATCTATTCTTAGGTTTTTATTGAATTCTAGGTTTACTAACTAGTTCATACATTTTATTCTAGAGTTGTGTACTAACGTGAAAAATTTCTGGGGTTTGCATCTTAAGTTTACAAAAATTAATCATTGTTAAGCGGTCACTCATTTTCCTAAGAGGTGTCTTCTCTCTAGCAATCCTAGCTATTCTCTCCTCATTTTATTTGCATTTTGTAATGCCTCCTTATCACTCTTGGTCAATTTGCTCCTCCTTTTATCTACATTGTGTTTTGCCCCTCTACCACTGTTGGATTATATGCTCCTCTCTTTATCTGCATTGTCTAATGCCAACTGTTGTTAGGCTTGCCTCCTTACCATCAATATAGTTGATGATGAGTTGGAAATCGAACATCACCATATGCTCAAACGCAAGTTCTCTTGGAAAGTCTACTTTAATTCCAATTACGTTGGAAAATAACATATACACACAGGTAATAGAAAAATTAACTACAATTGCATTAATAATAATTGAATAATGTAGCATTCATTGGCATATTGCCAAGCCTGGTAAAAAACCATTAATAGTTGGTGATGGTATAATATTCAGGGTTGCTTGGGCATATTTCTTTAGTAGCCCCTTACTTGTCCCTCATGTTATCCTCAAGCGTGCTCGGCTGCCAGTGTTTAAGCAACCTCTGACAATACTATGGTGTTCTGCATGGGTTCATTGTGGGGGTTAAGGCTTGCTACATCTATCATAACACCCCATCCTCATTGTTTTCCACATGATCATCTATTCTATTGATATCATTATGAAATGGAACAGTGAAATAAATAACAACCAACAATTTCAGGTAAATAACAAATAAACCATACAGACATACTTGAGTGTCAAACCTGGTTGTACATTGTACGTGCATTTGGACACTCTATAGTTAAGTTGCTAGACATTTGGTTACTACCACTCTACAATCACTCTGTGCATACATTTTATGAGAAACAAGGTATTAATGCATATGTATTGTATTTTTGAATCATTCATTTTCCACTGTCCATACCTTGTTGGACAGCTTGATGGACACTTTCTCACATTGTGATTCCTCCCTCCATATCTCTTGCACTCATGATACGATGCATTTGCTTCTGATGGCTACTGCTTTCCCTATCTTCTTTATTTTGCTTGTGCATGTTAGTCTACCTGGCAACTTTTTAGGAAGCAGTGCCATCATCTTCTCCATGTTCATGTGCTCCCAAAACTTTACACTTGGAAGAGTGAGGATTACATTTGCATATGTCTTTCTATGCATTTCTACACTGTATCAAGTGGTTACATACTCATATACATTTCTCTTAAGATATAGAATGCATGAGCAAGCATGTGTGCATGGAATCCTACTAAGGCCTATAAATTACATTTTTATGTTTAGTTATGCATGACAACCTGTAAAGACCCGACTCTCTAAATCCTGAGACTTAGAGTACCAAGTCTCCAACCACATATAACATTTTCACATTATATGTAAGGTTGTCCTAAATCTAACAGTTTATGAATATTGTTTGATCAAAATCACTATAACTTTATAAAAACTTTTAAACAAAACAAATTGCTAACAAAGCAATATATACATACATTTACATTATAAAACATTGTTTAGTATCAATACAAGACACTACAAAAAAAATTACATGTTTGCTTAAACAAAAGAACCCTAGAATCTTAAGGTCTTTACAACAAATAGCTTAATTAACAACCTTCTATACATAACTTTTTCCTTAGCAAAAATTCTTCCCAAAAGTCTAGGTGATCGATCCTATTCCCCACTCATCCAGAATCTCTCGAAATCGACCCATAGCCCAAATCATCATAAAACTCTCCAATACTTGCAAGCAGCAAAAGTGAGCCAGAGGCCCAGTACACAATAACAAATGCAAAACAAATGATCAAGTCAATGTAATGCATCATTAGACAGGTAATTATCTTTATTACACTTTCTTTCACAAATCAACAAAGGTATTCAAACCCCGTCACGCTTCGGGAATTCAGGATCCTGAGTAACAGCAGCTGCTCAGGTGTTATATAGGCATCCGAATACTTATATCTCCTATATCTATTTCATGAAATAATAGCTTCATTTAGTTTAAAAGCCGTTCCCGACTCTACTTAAACTCAGTCCATAACATGAGCCTAGTTCACAAGTTCACATAAACTTTGAACTAAATCATGGTATTTCCCCCTAAGTTTAAGCAAACGTTACTCAGATACTATTCCCCCCTATCGCTACCACTTAACCAAAAAGAATCGCTATTGCATCATAACGTACCATTGCATCATGGTAAAGTCATTGCATCATGACTTGGTTAAGCCCCTAACTAATATTCATTGCATCATGACAAGTTTGCTGCTCCTCAGACCAAATTAAACACGTAATAGACATCCAATTAATTCAAATATTAAGTCAAATCATTTAATCAAATTAAATGCCTATTCCTAGTAATCATCAACAAGTTATTGCGTACCTGAACCCTTAGTATATAAACTAACTCTCGGAAAGAACTAACCGAAGAATCCTTAACTGAAATAGGAATATCACAATAATCAATGAATCAATAAATATAGATTTCACTCTCACAATTATATATACATATTATATCTATATATCACAAATAAATCAAAGAATTCAAATAATTGAATACAAATTCATAAATAAGCACTTTAATCATTCTATTATATCCTAAATCGCTTAAAAATACTTATTTGATCAAATAACAAACTTCGGAAAATTTTAGAAAAAAGTTTAAAAATCAAAAGTGGAGGGGGCTGCCGCGCTTTGAGCCGGTGTTCGATACTCTGGAAATCAACACTGCCAACAGCTGGTAGTGTTCAAGTATGCCGACTGCCTTTCATCCTACTCGGCGGCCTTGAGCCGGTGTAGAATCCAAATTCAAAATTTTTCAAAACGTCCAGAGAGGTCTAAACCTCCCTTGCCCAGATACGCGGGCAGCTTTGACACATACGCCCAGCTTTGATTCCCAGCGGCCGGCGTACAATATGAATGAATGAACGCCAGCTGACTTTTCTAGCGAAAGCCGGCGGCGTAAAAACTCAAATTGCCGGTGTACGTTCTGAAGAACAAACGCTGGAAATTTTTATCGTAAAAGTCGGCGGTGTTGTAAAGCGACGTTAAGAAATTTGAATCCAACGCTGCCTCTACGCCGACGGCGTTGAATTCCCAGGTGCTGGCATACGTTTAAAAACAAGCTTAAAAGACAAAACATAAATCCCCTGTTTTTCTACTTCGAAAATTCAATCCTATAACACTTTAAAACCTTCCTCAACTACATTTTCAACCTCATATACTAACCCCTATCTACACTACTCAATCTTAGCAACTCACAACAAGAAATCAACACATTTAAACACTTCCAATTCCTACTTCCACCATCCTCCACTTTAACTACCTAAACTATCTTTGTTTCTTTCAACCACTTCATATCACTACAACAATGCATAGACAAACTCACGCACTAATAAAACACATTCCTAGCTCATCTCAATGCATGAACAAACAATTTAAATAACACTAAACTCATTTCATTCAAGAACTCATACAACCACCACAAGAAAGGAAAACAAAACAATAATCATAATTGAATCAACTCACATGTAATTGCCTTGCCTTAGAAAGAACTTTGATTTTCAAAGCTTGCTAATGTTTTTGGTTTGGACTTGGAAATGGAAATGAAAGAGGAAGAGAAAAGGAATAAAGAAAAGAGAAAATTCGGATAAAATGATGGCTGCCCCTAAAAGTGGTCTAATTGAGCAAAATTAAGCCTTAAACATATTCCAGATTTACCCTTGAAGGCATATGCAACTTTAATTTGCATTTTGAATGAATTTGAGTCTCATTTGAGGCTTCATTTGGGCATAATTGCTAATTTAATCAAAGAAAACTCTATCAACTAATCTTATGGAAAACCAAGATTGATTTTATAAATCTAACTTAACTTAACACCGTAATGTATAAAAGACGTAGTTTAATAACTATACTACATACTCATTAATGCATATAAAACAAAAGTATTAATTCCAATACATATGCAAAATAATACATTTAGATTATTACTAACACAACTATCCCAACATCATGCTCATTAATTCAACAATTAAAATAAATAAATAAAAACATGGAATTTAAATAGAATTTAAATCTAGGTCATTTCACAACCGGATACATGTCAGTACCGTGTAAAACCTCAAATAGTAGACGATCATTGGGTAGTTCTATCCGGCCATGTATTTGTGGTGTGAAATGGTCTACCCAATGATGACTTTCCTCTAACTTTGCAGCTATTCAAGTCATGACTGGTAGGACATGTGAGCGTAGATTATTTCACCTGTGATTAGTCCAAATTTTATCATAGAATAACCTTTATTGCATTTAGGAAAAAGTCAACCACTTTGAGCATAACTAATTGCATATACATTCTATCATAGATATAATGGACACGTGTCTTGCCTCAATGATTGTTGCATTGAAGTACTTTGACATGTTGTTGTTGATGGCATCACATTTTAGGTCAGGCCTCAAAAAGGCCTTGCACTAATGTTTTAGGCTCCTACGCAGCATGTCATTCGTGACCTCACTCTTTGTTTCCCTTAAAGTAGCCATGCATTCCTTAAACTCTACTTTGGTGGCTGATTTACAAGCCTTCCAAAATGACCTTGGCAGGTCGCTTCCTTTGTGTTTCTTTTGCCAATTTGCAAAGAAATGTCTTACACAATTCCACTTTTGGCTAACCTTTTGAAAAAGCAAGCTCAAATCCCTACATTTGAAAGAAGACACAAGAAAAAAAAAACCCATAGAAATTACATCACTAAAACTAAATTACACAACGTAATGAAAATACACACTATTGTTTTTATGTTTTGCTTGTCGTTTATTATAATAAATGAAGGGGATGCAAATAGACAAATGACTGGATCAAGCTTCGTAAGAATCCAGGTCCATGTTTTTGTGTTCTCACACTCCACATAAGCCTAAGCAACTAGATACATCTGATCATTGGCATCATGGCAATTGCATTTAATAGTTCCTCTTTTAAATCTCCCTTGAGGAAGCAGCCATTGTAATACCCCAAATTCTAGCTTAACTAGAATTAATTTGTTTTGATTAATTAGTGTAATATGTGAATAAATTATTGTTAATTTGAATGAATTTGAAATTAATTTAGAATTTGAATTTAGATAACTACCATTGAGCTAAGTAAGGTAAACAATAGAGTATGATTAGATAGATAAACATAAACAATTAATAAATGAATTTCTTGAACTTAAGCTTACAAATATTTTTCCCCATTTATCCAATTGTTCCCAGTGGTTATTTTATGAAACAAATTCTTCAATTTGAAATCCCACTCCTTTCAATTGGTCTATATTCTTTAATTATCCTTATCAATGAACAAAAGCTCCTCATCATCCTAGTAAATTTCTAACTTGAATACTTTCTTTTCAATTTCTAATTTGAGACCCAATTTCTTAATGCTCAATTATAAAAAAAAGTTGGTAAAAAAATCTATTTAGTTATTTGAAACAAAAACCCATTTCTAAATATCAATAAATTTTGGAAATTGATTTCTTGTTTAAAAGTATTATTTTTATAATCTAACTTTCCAAATCCAAACTAAATAACTAATTTGGTTTAGATAACCTCACATTAATGAAGGTAAATTATATAATATGACTAGATAATTTGATATAAATTAGTAAAAAGATTTAAATTGAAATTAAGGCTTTAAATGTTCTCATAAATCATATATTTGCCATAATAACATTTTCTGATTAATCAAATCACTCAATCTTTTTCAACTATTTATTTAGATTTCTTTTACCTTAATTTTATTGCTCTAAAAATCTACATATGAAATTTAGGTGTTTTGCAAAGTCTCAGACCTTTGAGTTTAGTCTTAACTTCATTTCCTAAAACCCCATGAAATTTTAAATTCATTTGCTTATTTAAAAATATCAGTTTTCATTCCAAACTCAAACTAAACATCAATTTTTTATAAAGTTAAATTCTGAAAATAGATTTTAATTGCTAGCTAATAATTTATATGCTATAAATTCTAAAATCATGTCCTAATTATTTTTAATGTTTAAGAAAATCATCTGACAAGTTTAAATATCAATCCTTTACTTATAATTATCTTTTAATCCTTATCATATATAATTATTTTCTCCTTATCCTTTTGTTTGACTTTAGGGGCTGCCACAATTTCTTTTCTTCTTTTCTCTCTCTTTTCTTCCCGCCGATGCTCTCTTTCTTTTATTCTTCCTCTCTTCATTTTCTTTCTCTTCTCCATTTCCTTGCTAAAATCTCATGTTCAAGAGTAGATTAAAAGAGAAATTGAAGATAGAAGCAAGATGGAAGTGTAGAAAAAGCATGGAAAAATGTCTTTATTAACCAAAAAGAGGTGTAGTAATGAAATTATTATGCTTGAACTTTTCGTAAAAACAAGTAAGTTTTCTTTTTCTTTGTTTGATTCTTGTTTGTATATGTATATGATGAATTAGAGCTAGAGAAAAGTTAGGTTTGTGATAAAATTAGTGATGGAGGAAGATTTGGGTATGGAAGTTGAAAACCTAAGCAGATTATGTATATATGGAGTTGAGATTTGATAGTGCAGTTGGATATGTTTTGATAAAGTGAAGTGGAATTAGAATTATAAGTGTTAAAAGTTGTATTTATGTGTTGTATGTCGCTTTTATGATGTTGCAGTTGAGGTTAGATATGTTAAAGATGGGTTAAAGATGTAAAAGAGAGGAAAGGAATTCGTAACAGGGAGTTACAAGGGTAGCACGAGCATGTACAAAGCCATGCAGAGTGTGTTGAGGACAAATTTTGGCTTATAGGCAAAATTTTAGGGTCTGCATGGGTGTGTGCATAGGCGTGCAGGAGCCCATGCTAAGTGTTTTCATGGGAAAAACTCAAATCTAGTCGTTTTTTTAAGGTTAGCATGGCCTCGAGCACGGTCGTGTAAAAGGCCGTGCAGACTTTCTTATTTCAGAATCCCACCGTAATTTGATCATAAATTTTTCATACGAACTTAGATTAAGATGATTCAAATTGCATTGGAAAGCTTAAAAAGATATATACAACTTTTTTATTTTAAGTTTTTGAAAATTTTGTAAGTATCAGAGCTTAAATTTTAATTCTTTCTAGCTACTGCGTTTTTCAAAGAAAGTTGAAAACTTGTTTTAATTGTTAAATGTGTTTGGTTAAGTATTAAATGAATCTTTTTTAGTTAAAATAAAATAGACAAATGATATTTGATATGTTATACTTGTTGAATGATATAATTAAGCATGAATTTACTGAATTTATAGATTTAATAGATAATTTGATTATATATAGAGTTGGATATAAAATGAACTTAGTTAATAATCTAAGTTTAACTTGGCTTGATAAACTTGAATGAACTAAAATGAATTAGATTGATTAATTTTAATCAAAATAACTCAGTAATTGGATTAAATGATTAATTCCAATTAATTTAGTTAGGATTAAGTTGAAATGGGTTAATAGCTAATAATTGAATTAGAATGGTATGTTGAGATAACCATAATTTATATGGGGAATATGTTGTTTCAATTATGTGTTTGCTTAGGAGATGAATGCTTTGTGGATGTTTTTGTAATAAGAGACTATAAGCAAAGAAAAAAGAAATATTTTGACAAACAATGGAGAACTGTCTGTATCTTGACAGGGCAATTCTTGCAGCCATGATAGGGTTCCTACTTAGTATCTGATTAAATAGGATCTTAAAATGGAATTAACTTCTTGAATAGATGTTTGTTTTGATATAAACTTTGTATTAGCCTTAGCCAATGTTCTATTTCTATTTGGTTTTCTTATATGAAGGATAACGATGATTTGATGTTGATGATGTGATGTTGTTGATGATTCGGGGGAATGAGGGATCGAGTTTCCTAAAGGGATTTTTATGGCCTAGCTTGGATGTTAGGTGGGTAACAATAATCTCTTCACCTTGATTGTGCTTGTAATCTAGTTGCATTAGAAATAATATAAATCTAATTGATTATGCATGGGGTTTGAGAATCCATTTGCTACTTGATGATTTTATTTGATTGATAACTCACTGAATCATAAGTGAAAATAATTGTGTGGTGCTAATTATGATTTATATAATGTTGATTGTTTGAAAATGATATGGACATTAACTAATAAGACATGATTCTTATTTGACCTTTAAATGAATCGGTCATGCATTGCATTGCATCACATCACATTTTCATTGGTCATGGTTCACGTTACGTATTAATGTTTTGATTATATAGTAGTGCTTGTTGGGACAAATGGGTTTGCTGGTTGGCTACTAGTAAGGTTGTCGAATTCATGGGAACCAAACAGGCACCAAAGGACATCACCCGTGTTGGAGTCGGCTTAAGGGATTAATACTTAGGGAGGTTCTATGGTTCTAAAGGAAGTAGAGGGTTGATTGATGAAGTAAATGTTTTGATCTATGCACAAAATTATTTTAAAAGGAAGTCCTTACCCCTTAGTCTTGTCTAAGGAGTAGATAGAGGCTATGTTTCAGTAAAATGAATTTTAAAGAAAATCCTTCCTCCTTAACTAAGTCTAAGGGGAAGTTAAAGAGGTTATATTTCGACAAAAAGCATTTCAAAATGAAATCCTCCCTCCTTAACTATATCTAAGGAGCAGTTGATGGTTATATTTATGGTATAAAAGAAATGATTTTTGTGCTAAGAAAGATATGAACTGAAGGCTTGAAGTTGAGACAATACCCCTTTTTCTTAGTTCACAGTTCTCCTGGGCATGAATGGTCTGTATTTAGTCCTTCAACCCCTAAGAGAGGGCATAAATCTCTATTGGTCTGTATTTACCCTAATTTTTTATATCCATTTTGTAGCTGTATTCCTGTCTACACACTCCGTAAAAAGTTTCCTTAAACTATTGTGGTGCCCTATAGACATCCCCTCAACTCACCATTGAACAAAGTGAGTGGAAAAAACATAACTTATTATAAAATCAAGCACATCAAAAAATTTCATACAACAAAAATAGCTTTATTTAGTAACAAAACAACCTTGAAATAAAGACATTTCATGTATGTAACATGCACTATTACTAATATCTAAATTTAACCCAGCTTAAATTTGATGTGTCAATGGCCCTAAACATTTAGATATCTTATCTAAAAACTGAGATGACTATTGAAGATAACCGGAAACATAACCCTGAGCCAACCCTAAATCTAATGACCAGCAAGGGAGTTAAGTAATACTAGTCCACAAGCCAAACCCTAAACTCCTAAAATCAAATACTTATCATATAAAAATATTAATTTGCATAAAATCCAAGCCATATGCTATGCCATGTCTTGAGTGGACCACCTGACCACCAACGAGGCAAAGACAAGTAGACAACTGTACAAACGATTAAAATAGTCTCAATTTAATATTCTGTACCCATAGGAATTCAATAAACGGCCAAAAAAAAAAACAAAAAAAAAAAGAATTCAATTAAGTCCCATCCTAAAGAAATAAAAGAAACACATATCCCAAGCAAACATATTCCAAAATCCACTTATCAATGAAACCAACAGGCGGTAACACATACAATAACCTTTTTTTTTTTTGGTCAACACAGACGTTAACCTATAGAAAGCTAGATTAAACCTCTATATTACATAGAACAAGTACAAAGAAAGACTAAGACTAAACCTATTCTGTTTTACCTATTTATTTTATTATTATTATTATTATTATTATTATAGTAAGCTATATTGACTATTTCAATAAATTAAACTCCGTGAAATGTACCGTGGACATTGCACTAGTGCTGACATTTCAACGCTATGTTAATATTATTAATTATATTATTTATATATTATACTTATATATTAATTAACTAAAGTAATAAGATATAAAACATCTGCAGGAAGATAAGGGTAAAGGAAAACAAACATTTTTTTTAAGAAAATTACAAAAACACTGTTAAATGATAAATAACCAAAAAATAGAAAAGTTAAACTTGTCTATTTAAGATATGAGTTTAAATTATATTAAATTAGTCTTTGCAAGAGGCGAGTTTATTAGAATTCAAACTCATCTCTTCAAAGGATGAGTTTAAATTATTTTTTATATAATAGCGTTTTTGTTATTTTTTTAAAATCTATTAAATTTTTCTATTTCTCAAAAAATAAGAGGAAAATAAAAAGAAAAAAAGGTTCACTTCCTGTTAAAAAAACAAAAAAAGCAACAAACATTTATATTCTAAGTAGGTTAAACTCGTCTTGAGCAAGTAGATGATAAGGAAAACAATAATAATATTTTAATAAAAATTTTATAAAGATGCTACGAATTAAAATTAATTTTAAAAATAAGTTAAAATTATCTTTAAAGAGATGAAAGCAAATTATAATGAATTGTTTTTTTTTTTTCTTTTAAAGAAATGGGTTTAGTGCAACTCTAATAAACGTGTTTTTTTAGGGAAACAAGTTTACGTTGACTCGTCTTATAGAAAATGAATTTAAGTCAATTTCAATAAATTTGTTTATTAGATTGTTTTCGATTCGACACTATTTTTATGTTTATATTTTTTAAAATACTATTATTTTTCCGTTAACCCAATTGATCCATCAAGCGTGTGTGTTCGAGATCGGCATGAGCACTAGGGTCTATCTCTATCGATAGGTCTCTGTACATACACAGAACGAGAATGCTATTATCATTGCTGACATTTTTTCCCCCACATCAGTATTTTAAAAAATCCTACTTATAAATAACTCTTTGTTTTATCTCTAGTTACTTAAAGAGTTATTTTTTTGAAATTGATGTGGATCCCATCTTATTTTATTACCTTAAAATATTATTTATGATTTTTTTAAAGATTAAATATGTTAGGTTTTCTTTATTTTATTTTGATGATAACTAAAGAAGAATAAAATATAATAAGATTTATTAAGTGTGCAGTGTGCAGATTATCAGACAATAAGTCAAACAATTAGGTTCTGATCTCTTAAACATCAGGCACTAAGAAAATTCAATGGTGAAATATTAATATATCAGACGAATGTTAGATTTTTTGGTTCTTCATCAGACAGTAAAAAGAAGCTGTCACGTTCAGATCAGGTTTTTCTAAATCGGATTTATTGGATTGATTTTTTTGCATAAGTAATCGATTGAAGGCCTAACTTCTTTATTGGATATAGAGAGTATATCTAATACGTTCCATAAGAAGGTTTTAAATCTCATGAGGATTTTGAACTTTCAAGATGTTTATTTTTTACTGTTCATCTTCTTCAAGTAGCTTGCTGTTTCAGACGTGCAGTGATTTCTTCTAACTTCTTCATATCACATGAATTGTATCAAGCTGAAGATTGTTGTTAAAAAATTCTTTGGATAAGGTACATATCTAAATCTCGGATTTTGTGGGAAGGTTTGAATCAATTTCAAATCTGTTCCTAATAGGTAAGGATATGGATCTTTTCGAATTGTGTGATATCTTTTTAGTTACAGCAAACAACTCATCTTGTTGTTCAAGATTTTATTCCACAGTATCAGGAAAATATTCCAGCAAAGCACCTTATGCGGATTTCTCTCCAGATTTGGTTTTCAAAATATGAGATAATCTCTATTCTATCTATCTCTCTCCTCGTAATCTTCTTTCCAACCAGAAGCTGTGTTTTTGAGGATATTTATACTCAGTTCTTCAAATTATTTTGAATTTTAAATCAGCTCCAACGGCAAATTATGTTTTGTTGGATAAAGATAAAGTTGTTGAAGTCCGTTGAACTGAAGGAAAAAGACTAGGATATTTTATATATATATGTATAATGTTTCAGGTAAAAACAAGAACAGAAGATACGAGATTGAAAAAACCCAGAATTACACGAGCTGAAATTTTACTTTCAATATTATACTTCTACTTCAACAGACGTTCCGTCAGACACTAGTCAAATACTAGTCAGACATTTTGTGCAAAGCTTCAAAACTTACTTTCTTCTGTGTTCTTGTGCTCAAATACTTAGAGTGTCTATTGTAACCCTTGATTGAAGATTCTCTACTCTTGTATTGAGTGTATTGAGAGTTGTTGAGAGGATTACAAATAATCTTGTAGTCTGTGTTTAGCCAATAGATATAGGCTTGTGAGACAGAACAAGATTCGATTGGTGTTTGTAATATCTTTTTGATTAAATTGAATTAGTGGATCGACCCGATTGGAAACCGGATCCCAGCAGTGGAGCTGGAAGAGGGACGTACTCGCAAGGAGGAACCTCTATAAATTTCTAGACTCATTTAATTTTCTGCAGTTTACTACTCTGAAATTTTTTATGGGTTATAATTGTTTATATTGTTGTTCAAATCATTTTCTTATTAAGTTCTACAAAGCAACAATATTTATCTAAGTTATAATCTGATTCTTTAAATTATTTGTTAAAAGAAGTTTCCAAAGTTTTTAATTTGTTAAGTGTTTTCTAAAAAATTTTTTAAAAGCAAACAATTCACCCTTCCCCTCTTTTTTGCATATATGGGACCAACAAAATAAAAGTGAAAATTATTTTTAAAAGTGCAAAAAAATTAATAATAATATTTCTTATATTTAACAGATAATAATTTAATTAAAAATTGATAGATAATAATTTAAATTTAAAATGATACAAATTGAGGTATGTAACCAACAATAAGACAAGGAAAACAAGGAAATGAAATGTCAGCTTACAATTTAAAATAATTAAATTAGGAAGATATACACCATTGGTGAGATAGTATCTCGCATTATAGTTTCTACCGTTCATGGTATATTGAGTCATGAAAGCACATCCTTCCATGACATCAACAAATAAAGGCGAGTGCTCTAGCACCTTAATATCATTATTTGAGCCCGATATACCGGAAAATGCATGCCATATCAAAGTATCATAAAAAGAAACAACTTCAAGCATGATTATCGATGAGCCGTGATCTCCTCTTGTATATCACTTGCCATGCAATTAGACATTTTTTCCACTCCCAATGCATATAGTCAATGCTACAACATATTGAGAAATCCATATTGTTCAACCACATTAAGCAAGCGCTTAATATCATCATGATTAGGTCTACACAAATATTCATCACCAAAATAAGAGATGACCCCTTGAACGAAATTTTTAACATATTAGATTATTGTGCTTTTAGTTATCTGTAAACAGTCATCTAAAGCATCATCTGCTACTCTATATGCTAACATTTGAATAGTTGTAGTGCACTTCTATAGTAGTAAAGCACCGAGTTTACAAATAGTGCACTTCTGTAGTGGTAAAGCATCAAGTTTACAAACATACTCCCTCTTTTGCTTGAAATAGGGCGAGTAATCTTGAAATGCTTGAACAATGTGGAAAAATAAACCTTTTCTCATTTAAACCTAAGTCGAAATTGCTTATTGGTGTAAACTAAATTATCTGAGAAATAGTCACTATATAAAAAGATTGAGACCCTTTAGACGTCCTCTATTTATGTGCTTCTGTTTAGGTCTTCCAATAGAGGATGAAATCTGACATATGTCTAAGATTACTTGATATAAGCGAGTAATTAGCTTTACATGAGAATTATTCATCTTGTTTGAAATAAATTCTTCCATTGCTTTTTTGTATTTGTTGCTTTGCTTAGAAATGGAGCCACTTGATGACATTTTGTGTTGAGAGAGTGAAGAGTAGTATAGACTTGAATGGAACTAGGAAATTTGAAAGTGCATGATGAAAATCACTTTGTTTGCCTTTATATAGAATTTTCAAAGGTTACTTTACAATGACTAGTTGCTTTAAAATCGTTTGATGGACATGTACTTTATAAAAGCTAGTTTTTTTTTTTTAAAATCATTTGATGCATATGTCACTTTATAACATCTAGTTTTTTTTTATAATCATTTGATGCAAATGTCACTTTGTAATGACTAGTTTTTTTAAATCACTTGATGGACATATAATTTCATAACGGCTACTTTTTTTTTTTTTTACTTTTTTCTTAAATCATTTTATGCACATGTCATTTTGTAATGGCTAGTTTTTTTTTTTAAATCATTTGATTGTCATGTACTTTTATGATGACTTGTTTTTTTCACAATCATGGACATATTGGTAAAATGCACCTTTTCATTTAATGGCTAGGTTTTTTCATAATTATTCAATCAAATTACAATGACTAATACTACATACATATAGATACTAAAACAAGAGCTATTTGAAAACGAAACTAATATTGTAGAGTAACTAATGTTACGTTTGGTATGCGAGAATCGTATGAAATGAAATGGAATGGATTGGGATGGGAAAAAAGGAATGGAATGGAATGAGAGGCAGAATGATGTATCCATTCCTTTGTTTGGATACATCATGGAATGGAATGGGATTAACATGTTACTTGTAAAAAATATTTCTAATAATTAATATGAATAATAAATAAATAAAAGGATGAAGAAGTAATTTAATGGTAAGTATTTATGAGGGTAAAATGGAATCGTGATTCCATCTTCTCAAGGGCAAAATCGAATTCCCTCTCAAAGCTAGAATCATCGATTCCCAAGAATCATGATTTCGATTTTACAAAAATGAAACCAAACATAGGAATGGGAATAAAACCCAGAATCACGATTCCATTCCGGGTTCATTCCTGCATACCAAACATGACATAAAAGTAAGACAATGGCTACTTGCAAAATTAAACTAATTAATGACTCCTTCTTACTTTGATAATTTCCTTATGCATCTCGTCTACCTATTCTTTTTGTATATCATCCATTAACAAAGTATCTACTATCATCGTTGATCTTTCCAATTTTATTTGCTTTCAATGTTCCTTTTCTAGTTTTTGGCGTTCCTTCCCCTTAAATTCTTTTTTTTTTTTGTCCATTGTATTCACGTAGCAAATCAAATTTATTGCACTCTACCATTGTTAATTCTTGTACTCATGTATCATTTCATCCATCTTCTCACTATTTTCGGCTTTTTTTTTTCCTTTCATCCTCATTGTCGCTTTGCTAGGTAGATGGATGGGTGATTCATTTACTTCATCATTTATTGATACATCTTTACTTGAGAATGAGTTGGTATATGCTCTAGAAGCATTAACCTTCATACGCTTGCTTGCACTCCTTTCGGTGTTTTCATATTCAGACATCCATTTGGATTATTACACAATAACAACCAATAATGCTTAACCAAGCATATTTTGTTCTTATTTTGCTTGAATAAATCATGAGCATCTTTTATGTAATCATGCTCATTTTTCCACTTCATCCACGTCGTTTTATTTGATTATAATAGGCTCAAAATTTCATAACATTCTTTGATATTTTTTACCATTGAGCCTTGCATTGTTGCCAATATTGTTTTTGTGGATTTTTGTCCTTCTCAATTTCTTGTCTTTCCTCAAATTCTTGATGGACTTGTTGTTAAAATTTCTGTAATGGCTAATTATTTCCAACAATTGGGTCTTTACTAACCATCAACATGCATAAATTAGAAGCTTATCATCATTTTGCTCCCACTTTTTCCTACAAGCCTGATTGCTCTCATTTGCATTATCATCATCATTATCTACATTATTTTGTATAAAATATTGTGGATATTGTGAACTTGTACTGTTTGGTGTTTGTGGTGATTGATACAAACTTGGTTTTGAAGGTGTTGTTCCAATCGATATGCGTGGTTGAACGTTACTAGGTGGAAAGTTGGAAGCGTATTGAAAATATGCTGGTATCATATTTCTCATATTTTGACTAAAATTATATGCGCTTGGGTTTAAAATTGGAAAGTTTGGAGGAAACTGAAAATTTAGGAGATCTTGAAAATATGCATTGAATGGATAATAAGATCTAGGTTGCAATGTGGGTGGCATTTGGAAATTTTGTGGGTTTTGTGAATTGTTGGAAGTTGGTAATTTTTTAGAATTTTTTGGATCTATTGTACAATGTGAAAGTAGAGAGAATTTCAATTTATTTAAGGTAATTTTTTTTTAAACATAAGATGTAGAATTTGATAAAAAAAAAAAAAAAACAACCATGTTTATATAGGTAGAAATTAACATTTTTTTTAAATATCGTTTTGCCTTTGTATGTAATGATCATAAAATTAAATAGATGTATAGCAAAATCAAACATCAATATTTGAAAAGGAAAAAAAAATATAAATTGTATACAACCTATAACTTTAGGAAAAAAAATTCCTTCATTCTCTTTTTCTATAGTAAATTAAGAAAAAAAAAGAAAAAGAAAAGCATTTGGCCATTGTTCAATTCAATGCATACTTTTCATTTGTTCAATTCGTCAAATACTTTTTCTTTATTGGACAAAGGGGCTAACATAGATGGAAAAAAACCAATAAGATAAGGAGTGAGAGAGTTACTTGTTGAAGCAACTGTAGTTGCTAAGCAATCCACTTTATTGCACAAGCAACCGCCACATCATCAAAATCCCTAAAAATTCTCATTAAGTATTTAGGGATAAAGATGCTCTGAGTTAATTTTAGCTTTATAATTTTTATTTGTAAATTTAGAATACCAAGCACCTAAGGTGACCAATGCGGTTTGATTGATTTGCTCTATAACAAAACTAAACCATATATTTTATAACTTTTTTTTTTCAAATTTGAACGTAATATAATGGATCAATTCATAATTTTTTCGAATAAAAGAAAAGGCATGATCTAGTTAAATTCGAAGTTTGAACCTTTTTTTTATTTAATTCTAGAATAGAGATGTCAAAAACATATTTCTTATCATTAATAATAGGGTAATATCACAAATGGTACATAAACTTTGCCAAAATATGCAGTTAGGTAACTAAATTTTGAAATTGATTAATTTAGTACCTAAAAGAACTTGTTGAATATATTATTGGTGTCATGCCCGAAATGATGTTAGGATGAAACTAGCCTAGCTGCGAATAATACTTAAGCATTATTGCAAGGCTATCTAAAAAGAAATCGTTTATTATGATTGTTTGCTATTCGATTTTAACTTTTAAAATCATATAATTAGATTTAGAAAATGATTGAGTAAACAACAATATTATATTTTTACAAACATTTTTCAGAAGCTACTCTTGAGAATATATCTTCATACATATATATACAACTTACTACCAACCATTGATACTTCAAAATACTTAGTATTTAGTTTTTCAAAAACATAAGAGTAGATTAGAATATTAAATTACAAACCAGGCTTCCACATGGGCCCTTAACTAAGATTACAAGTTCAATAAACAAAACAAAGTGTTAGATAAAACATAACATCATATGTCCAAGGGTCCCAATCGTCCTATTCATCTAGAAACTCTTCAAAGTCCATCATGTAACCCATATAATCATAAGCATCATCATCATGATCATTAACACCTAAAAAAGGAGGAAAAGTGAGCTAGGACCTAATACGATAGTAACACGAACACATACAATATGAACACACATTCCTAATCCAATGTAATGCTTAGGAGGATGACATAGGCAACCCAAATACCTATATGACCTGACATCTCTACCTATCTCAGTCTATAATATAATAAGGCTCAATCGATCCCATAAGTCGTGAGTCTTAGTATATTACTTCTTATCGAGCTAGGTAAACATTACACTAATATCATTTACCCTATTAGTTACTCGCTAAGCTACCTCAATACACCATGCATGTGCAGGGATGTCCTAAGTGCCTAACTACCATGCCAACATTGGTAAGTAAAGTTATCATTTCCCGGACTAGATTAAATAACCAAGCACATAAACAACAAGCAATTATTAGGTCATCTTTAAGTATTAGTTCATTTATAATATCTATTTTAACACACTTGACATATGTCATTGTACCTAATTGACTTGTAATATCTTGAAACAAATAAGATGATAGGTTCAAACAAGTGGAAATATCTATTCCAAAGTAAAAATGCTTATATGAAAACAAGATTCATATTTAGTTATTTAACTTAGGTAAGATCTTATGTCAATACTGAGCTCAATATTTACATTTATATATATATTATATAATATTTTTTATTTAGTAGCAGGAAAACCAAACAAGGCTGTATGGAGGGTTGTATCAACCAAACATCCCCTTAGATGAGCCTATATGAAGGACTGTTTGGTTCTAGGATGAGAAATAGAAAAACCAAACACCCCTAAATGGGCTGCTTCAACCTAGGGACTTCACACAGAAAGTCAAATGTCCCTTCAAACGGGTCGTTTGAACCTTCATGACTTTCCTTCTTGAATTCTTCAAAATTTAACTAATTTAACTACTTATTTTACAGCACAAACTCAATATACACACATATTTGCAATAACATACATATATATAACATTAATTTCATCTAGCAAATTTTTAAGTCCTAAACCGTCAATTTCACTACTTAAAATTTACCTATTCATCGCTAAAAAAATTAATAACCTTACTTTCGACTCTAGTTCAACATATATATTATGTAAACTCATTTATCTACTAAAACCAACAAGTTAAACTTTATTACTCTTATCTTATGAGCTATAAGAGATTACTCAAGCCTAAACTCAACCTATTTCTAAATTTTATCTTCAAATTGGTTAAGAACTCATTGAAATAGAGATTGATTTAATGAAAGAATTAAACAAGTTAATGAGTAAAAGTGGTAAGTGTCACGCCCCAAAGGGTACCCTAAACGCGCAGTCCACCACACTCGATATTTAAACTTAAGCATGACAACCTTAGTCATCCCATAAGTTTACATATCGGGTGTAAGGTGTACTTACACAACTTTTAGAATCACACTTTGAATCGAGTA
The DNA here is from genome assembly GCA_024138025.1 of Combretum micranthum. Classification (NCBI taxonomy): domain Eukaryota; kingdom Viridiplantae; phylum Streptophyta; class Magnoliopsida; order Myrtales; family Combretaceae; genus Combretum; species Combretum micranthum. The sequence continues at coordinate 111,358 of JAMXBD010003541.1, forward strand.
GTCTTAAGAAAGCATACATGGCATTAAGAATAGAAATCACAACAGATAAATAGTTAAATTTTACAAAAAAAACAAGGGGGCATACCCCTGCCAAAATAATGGGAGTCTTCATCGTCTAGCTCCAAATTACAAATATCTGAGTCTACATTAAATAGATTTTCCTAGAAGTCCACGCCTATACTAGGTCCCCACTTCCTCAAAAGCTCTTTAATCCAATGTGATAAACCTGCACAAAGTGTCCTCTCGGAACAACAAAAATAGGGACACTGCAACAAAAACTATTGGGGTATAAGCTAATTGCTTAGTGAGATTCATTTTCCAAGTAACATACTCGATCAAGCTAAAATCTATCTAATAAGCAACCATATGAATGCACAAGCAAATGAGCAAGCAAGCATATGACTTTCCGGTAGTCATATGTGAATGGATTTACGCCCTCCATTCGGGGTTTGGGGTAGTTCATAAGTCATGCAACTACAGTTCCAATGTTGGTCCATAAGACATGCAACCATAGTCCCAATCTTAAGTGGGGTGGTCCATAAGACATGCAACCACAATTTTAATGTTGGTCCATAAGTCATGCAACCATAGTTTCATTATTTGAATGGGGTGGTCCATAAGTCATGCAACCCTAGTCCCATTAATTAAAGACCCGCTGCCTCCCAAATACACCTTTGTCCCACCAAAGGCATACTCGACAATGATATGTGACTCACTACGTGATATGCATGTACAGTTTATTCATATAATCATGGCATATTAATTAGATAATTTAAAAGTGATCATACAGATTTCAGACACTCCAAATCTATACTAGCTCATACAAGGTTATTGCAACAAATCTTGCCTCGATATACTTATCGTTCATTCATGCAAGTTTAGATCACCATTCAATCACAATTTTATCTTTTCCTAAGTCTAATGCCACTACTACTACAAGCACACCCAAGAGCATAATTAATTGAGAAATGAACTCACTTGTCCATGTAGTGAAATCCACTAGTCGTAATAGTCCTCGGGAAGTGGTAACCCATCCTCCAATTCACCTAAGTACAAAGAATACCCTCAATGAGTATCTCTTATGAAGTTCTATTAAACTTAACAATTTTATTTACTAAGTTCGTCAATTTTCGCCTAGGTTGAATTCTTAACTTAAAAAGGTCATATCTAACTCATTTTAACTCGGAATTAAGCTTATAATATACCGATTTCTATCTACTTCGAAAGAGCTATCTATTTCCAAAGTTAATTCAAACTTTTAAGGTCATTTAAGGGTCGGAATCATACAGCACAGTAGGGTGGCGAAAATCCAAAATTTGAGCCTTTAAGAAGATTTGCTATTTCTACTCTATTTAACTACTTAGACCAACTTATTTTAGTCTTAAACTTGCAAGAAGACCTTTAAAACAAAATTAAGAGATTACACACTTATTTAATCCCAAACATAAAGTTCAAATGAAACTTCTAAAAATCCATTTTCATAAAACCGAAATTTATAAGTTGAAACTCATTGTCTTGTTTTGAGTAATTCCTTTACTAAAACTTACTTAGTTCAATGAAAATAATTTTCCTATATTATTTATCATCAAGGCATTCCATTTTCAATATAAAATACTTGTTTTGAGATCTAAAAGGAGGTTTTCAAAATTGGTCTCCCCTTAGATACGAATTTCCTCTTTGAAGTTTATAATGAAAACAAGACCTAAATTTTGTCTTTTACAAAGCACTTGATTTTAGAAATACTTTTTAGGAAAACTCATTTAAACTTATGAAAATTCATTCCTTAAGATATCTATACCAAGAGCCCTTTATATTTTTGTCTAAATCTTCATTTTAAAGTTGAATGATGGGTTCCAAAAATGGGTCTTGGCCTAGATCCGAATTTTCATAAATTTATTTTGATCATATTTCTTGAGAAAATTCATCAAAACTCATGAAAAACAACCCATTACATTCATATCTTAAGATCCCTTCATTTCTTGAATAAAATCCTCATTTTTGGTTGGAAAACATGTTTTTATTTTAGATTTTTGTCTTGATCCGAAAATACAATTTTTTGTTCTTGAGAGTAAACTTTGAAAATCAACTTTGATCTTGTAAAATGAAGTCTTGATGCTATACATCCATCAAACCTTCATTTTCTTAACAAAAAATACCATTGTAAGACTTGAAAGAGGGTTTTTAAAATGGTGCCTTGACAAGTTACGAAATTTACTTTTTCATTCAAACTCAAATCTAAGATCTACTCAAAATACAACCATGAATACAAAAGAAAAACTTGGTAGTAGGTCTTAAACTTCTAGATCTACACATAAACATAACTAAAGCTTTTAAAACTCTAGATCTACAAGTTATCACAAAAATAAGAAGATAAACAAGCCTTCAAGATAACAAATATACTAATAACAAAAAAGAGATCATCACAAGAGGAGTGTTTCAATTTTTAGCATCATCATCCATAGCTTTTTAAGCTTGTGGAATATCCTTTGATGCATGAAACATCCATAATATCATCCTACAACATCTATGGAAGTTAAAAGAGGATGATTACCTCAAATAATTTCAAGAAAAGTGTGTGGGAGTATGAGTGGAAATGGTGGCAGCTTGTTTTCTTAAGAAGACAAAGCAAAGAAGAAGAGAAAAGAAAGGGAAAAAAGAGAGAGTAAAGGAGGGTTTGTAAAGGTGAAGAGAGTGAGAGAATGAGATACTTAAATAGAGAGGAAAGTGTGATAAATAATTGAAAGAAAAAAAAATAAAACAAGGCAGCTGCAAGGAGGGGGGCTGGCGTGATTTCCTTGTGTGGGGAGGTGATTTAGTTTGAGTTTTAACTTGTATTTTGAAAGTGTAACTTGTAGCTTCCATTTCTAACTAAAAGAGACTTTAAAATATCAAATAAATGATTAAAAATAAGGAAAAGTGGCTGATTTTTAGGGGATGGTCAGCTGCCATCTTGGGAAATGAGTGTAAGAAAAAGCAAAAGAAATCATAATAATGTGTAGTAATGATAATGGATGTGTACTTGAGGTATGGGTTGAAAAAGTGCCTTTTGACTAAGAAAATATATAAAATAAATTAAGAAAAATATTTTTAATTAAGTGGCAGAATTTTTATGATTTAAATAAAATAATCAAATAAATTATTTTTAGAAATTTAACAAATAAGTTACCGGTAAGAGTAAAATAAGCTTATATGAGCTATAACTGATATTTTTAAAATCCGAAAAATTATAAACTTGATATTTTTGAAATCCTTATAAAAATACGAGTCTAAAAATATTAAAGATATATTTTTAATTTTCCGAGCCCCGGACACGCTTTCCAAAGCAGTATCCAAACGGGTTCGAAATAAGCCAAAATTAAACCAATCTGATATTTTTAATAAATCAAATATTATTACGGACTATTCTAAACACTTTAATTATTTTTCGACTCCTCGATTTACGAACTCGGGTTTCGGATCTAAACTATAGGGTTTAACTCCAGTTCGAAGACTTAAGGTTCTCGGTTGACCTCCCGGCTTAAGGTTAAGGCTTAGAAAACAGGGGTTTACAG